>RPFO01000115.1:899233-949233 GCA_009746045.1 Mesostigma viride | reverse complement strand
TTGTTGTTGTTGTTGTTGTTGTTGTTGTTGTTGTTGTTGTTGTTGTTGTTGTTGTTGTTGTTGTTGTTGTTGTTGTTGTTGTTGTTGTTGTTGTTGTTGTTGTTGTTGTTGTTGTTGTTGTTGTTGTTGTTGTTGTTGTTGTTGTTGTTGTTGTTGTTGTTGTTGTTGTTGTTGTTGTTGTTGTTGTTGTTGTTGTTGTTGTTGTTGTTGTTGTTGTTGTTGTTGTTGTTGTTGTTGTTGTTGTTGTTGTTGTTGTTGTTGTTGTTGTTGTTGTTGTTGTTGTTGTTGTTGTTGTTGTTGTTGTTGTTGTTGTTGTTGTTGTTGTTGTTGTTGTTGTTGTTGTTGTTGTTGTTGTTGTTGTTGTTGTTGTTGTTGTTGTTGTTGTTGTTGTTGTTGTTGTTGTTGTTGTTGTTGTTGTTGTTGTTGTTGTTGTTGTTGTTGTTGTTGTTGTTGTTGTTGTTGTTGTTGTTGTTGTTGTTGTTGTTGTTGTTGTTGTTGTTGTTGTTGTTGTTGTTGTTGTTGTTGTTGTTGTTGTTGTTGTTGTTGTTGTTGTTGTTGTTGTTGTTGTTGTTGTTGTTGTTGTTGTTGTTGTTGTTGTTGTTGTTGTTGTTGTTGTTGTTGTTGTTGTTGTTGTTGTTGTTGTTGTTGTTGTTGTTGTTGTTGTTGTTGTTGTTGTTGTTGTTGTTGTTGTTGTTGTTGTTGTTGTTGTTGTTGTTGTTGTTGTTGTTGTTGTTGTTGTTGTTGTTGTTGTTGTTGTTGTTGTTGTTGTTGTTGTTGTTGTTGTTGTTGTTGTTGTTGTTGTTGTTGTTGTTGTTGTTGTTGTTGTTGTTGTTGTTGTTGTTGTTGTTGTTGTTGTTGTTGTTGTTGTTGTTGTTGTTGTTGTTGTTGTTGTTGTTGTTGTTGTTGTTGTTGTTGTTGTTGTTGTTGTTGTTGTTGTTGTTGTTGTTGTTGTTGTTGTTGTTGTTGTTGTTGTTGTTGTTGTTGTTGTTGTTGTTGTTGTTGTTGTTGTTGTTGTTGTTGTTGTTGTTGTTGTTGTTGTTGTTGTTGTTGTTGTTGTTGTTGTTGTTGTTGTTGTTGTTGTTGTTGTTGTTGTTGTTGTTGTTGTTGTTGTTGTTGTTGTTGTTGTTGTTGTTGTTGTTGTTGTTGTTGTTGTTGTTGTTGTTGTTGTTGTTGTTGCCCACGCCGCACACAGCAAAGATTTGGAAACGGCCGAGGGCCAGGACACTGAACAGCATGCCATCACAAACATACAAGAAACAATGATACTTGTTGGGTACATGTACGGTTACCCGATAGTACAACCATACTTAATATATCCGGCCCTCGGCCACTAAAGATTCTCTGCTGCTCATGTGCGGCGTTGAACACAACAACAACAACAAGCTCAGCTAGTGACCGTGGCGGTTGGCAAATGGAAACAAACGCGGTGTGCCCTGCCACTTGGCCACACGCGCGCGCCTTGCGCAGCTGGACGCCGTAGTGAGCCACGATCGGTCCGACAGCTGGACGCATAATATATGGTGCCTGTCTGCATCGTTGTCCACATTCTGGGCATTTCCACGCACGTTACCTACACTTTTATATTACCACACCCAAAAAACAACACCTATGAAGAAGAACATTCAATGCATATGGCGGACCTGCTGATATGCTATGCTAATGATAAAGCAACGTATTGTTTGCCTGCTTTGGCATCATGATGGAACATGAATGCGGAGTTTGCTCTGTGTCACGCGTGCCGTGTTGGCAGTAGGGTGACGTGCGCACTAAACGCGGCATCAACTACATGGGTGCCTCTAGCTAGGACATGCTCGGTGGCTGCTGGATTACGAGCACTACGCAGGCGACCGTTGCAGCTTGAAGATCGCGACAATGCAAGCGCTTGCTGCCATGCCGGATCTAGGCCTTGCCGGCATGTATGCATATTTATTTTGGGCCGCAGTTGCCATCCTGTCAGTCGCAGTGTTGATTCAGGTGTGGAATGTCTACTACCGTAAAGCCATCGCTGAAAACCCGTACTTGCTCTACCAGCATAACCATTTGAACGACTACTTAGTGCAGCGATGCCAAAGTATTCGCGCTTTCAATCCGTCGTCATTGACAGCGACAAGTGGACTAATGGTAAGTGTCATTATTGTTAATGTCATAAGGATAGCGCGGCGATTAACACATAGTCCAGGCAAATCGCCCCACATAAAACATCTATCACACTTCGTTCCACCAACGCCATACACTGCAGGTGTGCCCACACGTACATTTTGTCTTGGGCGAACATGGCCCAGCCTGTCCTTCTTCCCCCTTCTTTTTTACAGCGATCATCCATCGTCGTCGCTTGCAGCTTTTTCATCCTTACACACTGATGGCTTCTGTAGCGGTGCACAAGCACTGTGCTAGCACGGTTGCACGACCCTGGTTGTGAACATGTCCATTCTTGTTCAATCAATTTACATGCCATGGTAGTATCTGTTGTGAAGCTGCGGGAGGATGCCGACGTTGCGTGCGCCATCGCAGGGGCAGTGTGGGGGCAGCGTGGGGTACCACTACTACTGAATGGTGGAGGGTTGCAGCATCCCGTCTGCCCTGGAAAATACTTCTCGACATTATGCCATATGAGCTGGTGCTATAAGCAAGCAACCAGCCAACCACGTCAACAAAAAAGGAGTCTTCCAAGCTTGCTTTGCTTATTTCTCCTCCGCACCTCCACCCACCCCCCTGCCTCATAAGTTCCGTTTGCCAGTGCAATTCCCCGATGCAACTGACGCCAGAAAGCATGCATCCTGACAGCCACGATGAATGTTCTGCCCTTTATAAAGTCATACACTCCAAGGATTCGTCCAAACCACGCAAACTGGCGGACAGGTGGCTCTTTTCCTCATCGTGTCCTTCCTTGCTGCACCATGGCCTGTGCGCTGCCTCACTTGACAGTAACCTGAACCCTAACCATGGCCTGTGCGCTGCCTCGCTTGACAGTAACATGAACCCTAACCATGCACTGGGTAACCTGGGTGCATGCGCTCTGACATGCCATGTTGTGGCGCTGGCCATGGTGCATGCAGGCCACCTTGTTCGGGTATGCACTGCGCAGAGCGCCAGCCATCATCTACCGGAGGTAGGTCCATGGGGGCATTTCTGGTGTAGGTTGATCGGGCTGTTGTTACACATGCCCCATCTTCTCTGTCGCTATTCCACCGCAGCTGTCAGCTACCTGCTGTTTAGTGCCCGCGCTGGCAGCGTGCCTAGCATCCGCCTGCGGCACACAGCAGGTGCACCAACCCCCAAGGTCACACCCCGCACGGTTGCTATACTAGAAGCGCAGGCGTCCCATGCCTGCTGGCACACGCCTCGTGTCCTCCCAAGCCGCGTGCGACCTCTCGCAATGGTTGCTATCCGTGTCGGGCGCGTGCGGTAGCTTGTCCGGGGCTGTCTTCTGCATGACCACGTCACATTTCACGGATGGCGCCCTCGCATCACAGCTGGCTATTGGCTGTCGGTGGCTTCCACCTTACCCGTTTCTGTGTGCAACTTAAGTCCTGCGCTCAAGCAGCATCGCCGTGGTCGTTTGAACCTGCGCGTTGTAACACCCCATTAGCCACACGACGTCTGCTGTATCCATAGGCATAGTTGTCTCACTTAATATATGTATGAAGGTGTGCAGGCTGTGACATGGATGAAGCCAAGCACCCCACAGGCAACAAGCGCGTCCGCAGTCTGCACCCTCGTGCCTCTGCACCCATGTCCTATCTCTCAGACCCTCATGCTCTCTGGCCTGTTTTCCATTCATTGCGTGCTATTTGCGGGCTACATGTGTGCCGTTTGCGTGCTATCTCTCGCTAACCCCAGGGAGGTGCTGCCCATGGACGATGGCGGCGATGTCGCCTTGGATTGGGTGGATGACGACTCGTTCTCAGCCTCCGTCCCCACAAGTAAGCACTGCTACCCTCCGTCCCCACAAGTAAGCAATGCTACCCTCCGTCCCCACAAGTAAGCACTGCTACTGCTGGTGTCCTCACTCTCCCTCCCCGCAAGTAAGCACTCCTTGTAAATGCTTGTCTATCTATGCGGAAGTGTGCACCCAGGTCGCTCAATCGACCACGGTTGAAGGGTTGGGGCAGAACAAGCCCAGACTATCCTCTGTGTGTGCCAGGATTAAGAACGGTGATCGTTGTGCTTGCTGTCGTCATGGGCTCGTATGCACCCAAGTTTATCCATTGATTGCAAGCACTTGGCATGAGCAGCCCCAGATTACCGCGGCGCCGCCCACGCACCCAACCAGTGCCCCTTGTCAGCATATCTTCAGTAATTTATTTAGTGAGACAACTATCTTCATGGTCGAAGCAGCCGTTGGCCCCTGTGAGCTGGCCGTCCTCTGTCATGCCACAGGTGGGCTGCACAGGACGCTAATGTGCGCATGCCTTGGCTCCATGAGGCTCGCTCAACAGGATTTCATGTGTGGCATCATCCCCCATGACTCATAATCACATGGGCTTGACACCCCCGAGGGCGCTCTACTGCATACACTCTACTGATGCGTGCCGCCTGCATCCCTCGCACCGTGCGCATGTCCCCGCCCCTGCCCCTCCCTTCATTGTGTGTGTGTGCCTGCTGGGGCTGCCTCTCCCCTCGCCCACGCCGGGCCCTGGCATGGGCCATCAATTCACTGATGCCGGGCCCCAGTCATCGTCCTCCACGGCCTCTCGGGCAGCTCCGAGGAGAACTACATCCGCAGCTTTGTCAACATGGCCCGGTGCGTGACGCCATGCTGTTGGTGCCCCGCAGCTGTGCAATCTCTGCAGCACTTGCGACAGCTAGCGTTAGTAAAGGGGTTGTCTCGAAAAGCTTTTGAGCGCAAAGCCATGCACATTGCGTGCACGCACCCACGCAACGTAACTGCCACAGGCCGAACATCCACGGCACTGGGTACGTCCTGCCCGCATGGCCGCCGTGTACAATCTGTTCACTGTGGAGGTGAATGGTGAGGCAATGGAAAAGTTAGGCCAGGGCCGGGGGGGGGGGGGGGAGGCAGCCAGGGCAGGGTCGCAGAGGACGGTCGTGTGGGAGGGGAGCCGAGGGAAACCGGTGGGTGTGGGTGCGTTCGGTGCTATCTAGACAGGTAGGCGGGCAGGATGGACAGGCTTGGGAATGAGGCTGGGGACGGGTGAGCATATGGGTGGGTGGGAAGTTTGGGGGAAGCATGCGCGAGCGCCCGGTCTTGAACCTGACCAGCACTGAAGCGAAATGGCACATGCACTTTGATAGTGATGGTGTTGAATGTTCACATGCTTCCAGGGGTATCCTCTGCCCCCGAATCCTCCTCCATGCAGATACTGGCAACTGCCCCCGAATCCTCCTCCATGCAGATACTGGCAACTGCCCCCGAATCCTCCTCCATGCAGATACTGGCAACTGCCCCCGAATCCTCCTCCATGCAGATACTGGCAACTGCCCCCGAATCCTCCTCCATGCAGATACTGGCAACTGCCCCCGAATCCTCCTCCATGCAGATACTGGCAACTGCCCCCGAATCCTCCTCCATGCAGATACTGGCAACTGCCCCCGAATCCTCCTCCATGCAGATACTGGCAACTGCCCCCGAATCCTCCTCCATGCAGATACTGGCAACTGCCCCCGAATCCTCCTCCATGCAGATACTGGCAACTGCCCCCGAATCCTCCTCCATGCAGATACTGGCAACTGCCCCCGAATCCTCCTCCATGCAGATACTGGCAACTGCCCCCGAATCCTCCTCCATGCAGATACTGGCAACTGCCCCCGAATCCTCCTCCATGCAGATACTGGCAACTGCCCCCGAATCCTCCTCCATGCAGATACTGGCAACTGCCCCCGAATCCTCCTCCATGCAGATACTGGCAACTGCCCCCGAATCCTCCTCCATGCAGATACTGGCAACTGCCCCCGAATCCTCCTCCATGCAGATACTGGCAAGAGTGAAGAGCGACACCATGCCATGCTGTCAGCTGTCTGCTGGTCTGTGCCAGTAGATGGTTCATGCATGCGTGCTGACGTGAAATTCAAGGTTTTTCCGATGCTTCCAATTTTTTTCCGAAGCATCCTGCGAGGCACTCTGGGTAAGGTGCTGGGTCCAGGTATCTGGTTGGACCAAGGTCAGGTATGCGGGAGTGTAGCAGCGTCTGCTGCCATGCTCTCATATATTGTGCAACGCTCCCTACAACCACCCTGTTGACAAGTTTATTGTCATCAAACTGATCATGCTTGTCCCTCGCCGCCGTACCCGGCGCGCATGCAGGCGTAACGGCTGGCGCAGCGTGGTCTACAACCGGCGAGGTCACGCGGACCATGACCTGGTGCGTGGAGGGCGCGTGCTGGCGGCAGGGTGACTGGGCACAGGGATACCATGGTAGCGCGGACTTATAACGGAACTAATGGCATCGCCACTCCCTCGCTGGCCGCTAGCAAGTGCATGCTCTGGCTGCCACCACCGACGTCACCACCATGGCTCGCATTTAACTGTTTCTACTGTCGAGATGCAGTCTAGGGGTTTGATGGGATACAGGCGTGACGTACCGGCATTAGATGCATGCCAGAGAATGCCCCAACGGTGCGGATTCTCCTTCGATTGCTCAAGCACGCAGCCCTTTAAACACGATCTTGACATCAGAGCATTGACTCCATCGCCTTGTGTAAATAGTAAATACAAGCTAGCTCCATGCTCAATGGCCGAAGCAAGGGGTATGCGAAAGCGGCAACTAAAGGATCATGGCTGTTGGTTGACTGTACAAATGAAGCAACTTCAGGCCAGCCAGGGTGTTTGTCCTGTGCTTGCCTTGCGCCGACGTTATCGTCGGCTATAAACCAAACACCACTCACATGGATTAGAGGTTTTCGTCTTCGCGTGTATGTATACGTGACCAGTCAAGCCCCGTCAAGTCACACCCTTCTCGTCAGATATAAATGCTCTCACCTCGACCATTTGCAGCGATAGATGTCAGCACACCCAACCAAGGATGCGGTGTGTGACATGGTTATTTCACAGCCGGCTGAGACTTATGTCATGGGCATTTTGTCATGATCGTTTTTGTTGAGATCCCCGCAGCCGGTGCCGGCCAACCTCTTCCAAGACCAGCACGAGCACTCCAAGCTGCTGTGGAAGCGGGCGGTTGCACACCTCAAGGTCGGTTGTGGTTGCCCGCATCTCTCAGGGGGCTGGTGTGTGATTCCTTGTCGGTGCTGGACGTGCATGCTGGCTAAATATACGTCGTTATCAACTGGAAGGTAGGCCGGCCCAGGTGCCGAAGGCTTCAGCTGCCACCCATCTAATTCCTTGTGGCTTCGTGCCACGCCATACGTTGACTAATGGATCCCCTAGAGGAGGATAGCACCCTCCTGTTCTCTCTAGTAAGCCGTACGCTTCCTGACACAGCCCTTCGGAGTGAATCTCCGCCCCCCAGCACCCCATCGCAGTGTGCGGCGGCGATAGACTGCTCTGTGAAGGTGTCGTCGTGGATGTGGGCTCCAGGCACGAGATCGATGTGACGTTGGCATTAGGGTGCATGCATGCCTCCTCCCCGCAGTTGCCAGCGTAATGCCACGCCTTCTCATCATTGGCTTCTCTGGCCCCCCTGGCATTATCGGAGTGCCCATGCTGCTGCTTCTTGTTGTAACTGCGATGGCAGACCTCGTGCCACGGAGCGTCCTCAGGATCTGTTCATGCGTGGTGGCGATGTGTCTCTTGCAAAGAGACCTGTCATCAGTTGCCTGGGAAAGAGCTCTCCTGACTCTTGCGTGTGCTGCGGTCTGCCATGTGTGCCAATGATGGTCATCATTCCTGTGCACGCGCCCTCCCCACCCAGGAGTTGCGCACGTGGCCGCGACATGGTGACACGGCGGATCTCTTCCAAGTCTCCGAGCACTGCCACCATCTGTACCCCGACGCGCCTCTGTGAGTACCTGTGAGATCAACCGGTGGCTGCGCGGGTACTTTAAACTAGCGATCTTCCTGTCAGGAGCTTGTACGAGTAGTACAGCATGCAGCAATGTCAATGGCAGTCGTCACGCGTGGCATTTCCTTTGGGCAGGAAAGGGGGTGGGAAGAAGGGACGGGGTGGGCTGCGCTTAACACGTTACGGACAGTGGCAGAAGGGGAGGGTTATGGGAGGTGCTGCACATGCCTACGTCGTCTTCACCGCAGCGATCTGCTCGACATCCCTTTGCAGGTGTTGGATGTGGCCCTCGTGCTAATGGTTTTTGGATTCCACACCGCCTTTATCTTAATGCCAAGGGTTTCTCCCGTGTATTCATTGTTCATGGATTATCTGCTTTCCTGCTGTGTTGTGTGTCTTGGCCAAGTAACCAACGAGTCTTTATCATTCTTCTGTGACGTTCTTTATCATTCTACCGTGACTGTGCAGGCTCTGCGTCGGCTTCTCTGCAGGCTCCAACCTGCTGTGCAAGTATCTGGGCGAGGTGAGCCTTGGTCACAGGCTGCTACCGCACATCCACGTCTGCTTCCTTGGAGGGTGGAACCACAGGGTACCGAGTACCCTTCTCCGCGCCCATTTCCATGCACACCATTCTGCAGAAATTCCGAATAATGTCCCATCGCATTCATGTTCAGATTTTTACCCTTGGCAACTGCGCACAACGTCGGTTGCGACCTCTACTATGATTTGGTCCCTGGCTGATCCCCCCCTTTTCTTCCCTGTGGCAATCCGCCCACAACTCCAAACATTCCCAAGCAATCCGCCACCTTGAAAACCCTGCTCTTACTGTGCCTGGTTGCCGTGGCATCCACCAGGCGGGCGACACCACCCCCGTGGACGCGGCCGTGATAATCTCCAATGGGTTTGACCTTGTCAACGGGACCAAGCTGTTGGAACGCGACCGCCCCTTTGTGAACCGTGTGGTCACGTTTGGCCTGCGCCGCATCTACAAGCGGCACAAGGACGTGCTGCTGTCGCTGGCCCCCATCGACCACGAGCGGGTTATGAGCGCCAAGTCCATCCGCGCGTTCGACCGGGAGGTCCCCGTCAAGATGTGCGTGCGGATTCAGTTGCTCATGTGCATGGGATTCTCCGTGGCAACGGGCAGTGGGCCTTGGTCATGTGCTTACGGATTCTCCGTTCCATGATTCTCTAGCTTGTGAACAGGCTTTGGGGCGTGCTTCTGAGGGCACTGCACTACAGGAGGGTTCCTGGTGGAAAGGACGGGATGGGCTTCGCCATCAAGGGCCCATTTCCAAACACCGCATCAACCACCGTTCATGCAGGCTCTTTGGTGCTTTTGGATGGGCAGCTTGGGGTGCGCGGGTGCAAGGGGAGGTTGACTAGAATCGCGAGGTTGATAGCAGCAAGGCTGCAATTGTGCATCTAATAACAAGAGTGCGCGGAAACCTGTAGGTAGTCTCTTATATTTTCAACTTTGAGGGGGGAGGGCTGAACAGAAACGGCTCTCTGGCGTTCAGTGTGCCAGTTATTCTGTGTGCTGCGTATAATGGGCGGGCATTCTGCATAGTGGTCGGACATGCACAGGCACGCTGTGCGTCCGCCACCTGCCCGCGCTGCTGCGCACCGGTTCCATGTGCCGACCCATTGCTCAATTACCCCCCTGGGAATGCGCTACCTGGCACCTTGCGTGCAGATACGGCTACAAGGATGTCGACGACTACTACGCACAGAACGACTCGGTCAACTTGGTGAAGCACATCCAGGTAAGTGTGCCTTGGTGCACGACGTTGGCAAGGGCAGTGTTTAGCCCAAGGTAAAAACACATGCAGGTACCGTGGCCAATGATGAAGGGCGTAGCTTAGGGTGAAGCATACCAGGGTAAGGTTTGTTGCTAACGAATAATGGTGGTAATGAAGGGCGCTGCATAGGGGAAGCACATCCAGGTACGATCTGTGGCGACAAAGGGCGTTTCACAATGTCAATCATATTCAGGTGACAGCTCCAGAGATGGCAGGTGCTGCCGGGGGTGCAAAACGCTCGTAAGGCGACCCCTTTAGGAGCAGAGCCCTTCCCTCTCGTCCCAAGCGGGCTCCGACAGCATGTTTGAAACCGGGCTGTGGATATAACGGCAGACTATACTATGGCAGACTACTACGGCAGTGTGTGGATACCACCAGTGTGTGAGCTGTTTTCTCTGGCTTGGTGTTGGACCCGCTGCTGACTCAGTGGTGACTTGTCATCAAAACAGGCGCACCGCAATGAATCTTGTATATTGTATGTCCCAGCTAGTATAGCGTTTGCCCTGTACGTCCCAGCTAGTATAGCGTTTGCCCTGTATGTCCCAGCTAGTATAGCGTTTGCCCTGTATGTGCCAGCTAGTATAGCGTTTGCCCTGTATGTGCCCTAACGGCTCCAGGGCACACCCACGTGCTCCATAAAGACATGAGCGGCGTTCGGCCGATGTAATTTGTGGGGACATGTACATGTGCTCTGCATGCCGCCTTCACCGGTAACCTAGAGCCTGGGGCGGCTTGCCATCCACCCCCAGCCCCAGGCATTCTCGCATGCGTAGGTGACCCATGTGCCAGGGTGGGTTTGCAAAATATAGCCATCAGCGGCAATAGACAAGGTTGCCAGCAGCGATAGACAAGGAAGGGTACTGGGCCCCCAAGCTGAACCAAGTTGTTGTGCCGAACCAAGCTTAACCAAGTCGTTGTGCTGAACCAAGTTGTTGGTTTGAACCAATCTGAACCAAGTTGTTGTGCCAACCTGGTTCGCCTTGATACCCAAAATCCCCACCAACGGAGCGAGCTGCTTATGTATCTTACTTTGTCGGCTGTTTCTGTATTCTTACGCCTTATGTTTGCTCACGCCGCTGTATCCTTCTTTGTGGTTTTCTTGCCCATGGTGTGGGGTCGCAGCGGCCGGTCGTCTTCCTGAACGCCGTCGATGACATCATCATCCACCCATCGGTACTCCCTCTCAAGGACATTGAGGTGCGTAACATGGCAGGGCACAGGCGTGACAGACTACCCTAAGCAAAAAATGTTTTTGGGGCGGCAGCGGGGGGTGGGGGCACCCAGCTACCCATGTGCTAGCTGCTACGGTGGGGGCATGCCATGAGGACAAGATGGGCTGCTTTGTCGAGGTGGCAGCCGGTGACGTAAGGAAGCATGTTATAGGAAGGATTAGCTCTGCCCCCAATGGCATGCAGCTGCATTCTCGCGACAGCGACGGCGGATTAATATATGATGGGCTGCAGGGAGGCTTACTTCTCCTGCAGGCTTAGTCCTTCACACTGCCAACTGATCACTGCGCTAGCCCGCATTTTGGGGGCTTCTAGCTCGCAGAATTGCAATGTATACATGGCCGGTGGAGCCCGTCCTGTGAGTAAACTGTTTCCTAGCCATCTTGTGAATAATTTTATCATTATTATAGCAGCCGTACACGCCAAGCGCTTGACGCGCATACGCTGTACGTATTCAGATGCTTGGAACTCGCTAACATCCTTGCGTTATGTGGCCGTGATTTTGTTACCATCTTACTCCCCTTGCCCTCCTCCCCAGAACAACCCTAACCTGGTGCTCTGCATGACCAAGCACGGCGGCCACATGGGGTGGGTGGAGGGCTGGCGCATGCGCTCGTGGATGAACAAGGTGTGCGAGCAGTACATCACCGCGTTTGTGGACTATGCCGCCGAGCACAGCAGCCGGCGGCACAACCAGCGCCACATGCACCGCCACGCCTTCCAGCACACGTTCCAGGACGGCGCCCGCCACGCGCCCGCTGGCAGCCACCACACGGCTCCCTACCCTCACAAGGTGGCCTATGTGGCCCCAGGGGGGAGCAGGGCGGTGCCGATGGCCTCGCAGGGTCCCAGCTCGGCGTCCACATGCAGTGCATCCAGCTCGCGTGCCGGCGGGCAGCATCCAGCACACGCTGCGAACCAGACAGGCCACCATGAAGCAAACCGGTATCCTTCGGACCCGCCGCGGGGCTCTGGGATGCCTCTGTACAGCCATGTAACCAGCCACAGCCACGCAGATGCGATGTCAGGAGTCAGCGTGGGCGGCTGCAATGGTCTGGAGGAGCTGTCGAGCCCGAGGGTACGCATGCTCACAAAATGGCAGGCGGCGTCCGATGACCCAGGGGCATTCCCTTTCATCTTGCCGGGGCAGCCGCCGCCTGTGGTGGAGTATCACAAGCCGAGCCATATATTCGCAGGAGAGAGGCACGCGGATGGCCACGGACACAGCATGATGAATGGGGAGATGGGCCCAGGGGGGCACCTGGGCAGGGATTCCGACGGATCCGGTGTCCAGCGCCGCTCTGCACGACTGCAGGCAAAGGCAGCTGGAAAGATGGTGCAGTGAGTCGAGCTGATCAAGTGCATGGTGCCTCGGACACGGCGCCTTCAACTTATAAATGTATTATGTCCACGCCTGCATGTTGTGCTGCCACACAAGCTCAACCATGGGAGGCAAAACACATGTCAATGCATTATCTCGTGGCTGGGTAGGACCTCGCCCGTCAGAATAATTGAATACGGGGTTCAGCATCGTACGCGCAACTGCCTCAAGGTGGTCAGCATCCTTTCTGGCCCAACGTCCAGGAGTCTCCCGATTCCTGGCTTGCGCTGGTTGTGTCATAGATGTTGTTTTATATGCATCGTCGCGTGCGTATGCTGCCGGACATCAAGGTTACAAAACAGCATTGAAAGGATCTTATTTAGACTGATGTACGCTCTCTGCATGTACTGCCTGCATCCAGGTATTGCAAGCTTGCATGCTTTTGCATCCAGCTATAGTTCTTCCACATTTCTGGCCTGGCGCTGGTTGTCTCTCTGATAGTGATTGTGGACATGTGGTTTACCCAGCCGGCTCTCTAGTACATTTATTTCTGCGCCGTGAGACGTTGACTCACGCCGGCCCTTGAAACGTGGTCGTATCATGTCTGCACTAGCTTGCATGGTGTGCAGTCGATCTTTTTTGGACTTAATTTGGAAGCATGCAACGTGGCATGGCTAATGCAATATTATGACTGGCATGGCCTATCAATCAATCAATCAATCAATCAATCAATCAATCAATCAATCAATCAATCAATCAATCAATCTATCTATCTATCTATCTATCAATCAATCAATTAATCAATCAAGGTCCAGTTAGTTATCAAATTATTTTAGAGATTAGCATTATTACGGACATTGTAACATGCAGATCGCGTTTTCCGCGGACCGGCACTGAACGCAAATGGTTTTCACCTTTGCGGCGTGCCAAATCAGAATATACGCTTGGCTGATCTCGATCGTACCTGCTACGCCCCCTTCTCAAGAAGGTTCCAGCCGTACGTGTTCAGCCCGTCTCACGTTTCGAGACTGAACAAGTCTCGAGTGGACACGTGTGTAGTACTCCTACACACACAGATCTCGAATGATTTATCTAGTACCAAAGCCGAAAGGCTTGCATCACTCCCCGGAAAGGAGAACTTTCAAATGCGGATGACTGTAGGTGTCAGTTGGCGATGCCTTAGGATCAGGAGACGTCCGTCCTATAGTCAGCAAAAGTTGTTGCGAGAGGTCCCCAGTTCGATTCCGGCCTGGATTCATTTGCAGATCGCATTTTCCGCGGACCGGCACTGAACGCAAATGGTTTTCACCTTTGCGGCGTGCCAAATCAGAATTGTAACATGCAGTCGCATAAAATGGTGGACTCCGCTCCACTAAATATACAGATCTCTTGCCTAGCTGTCATTTTAAAGACAGAGCGGACTTATCAAGTCAAGGGGAACCCCTTGTGTTCTCCAGGAGTCAAATGAGTGTGCATGGTTGGTTCTCTAGCTTGTATAGGGTAAGAATTCGAGCTTGTATAGGGTAAGAAAGAGTTCTAGCTTGTATAGGGTAAGAAAATTAAGTGAGTAACTACTTGCGTGCCATGCACAATTGGGCATGCCACGGAGTACCATAGCTATAATCTCATTATAAAATAATTATACAAAAGTTACAAATAACGTCTGCATCATTAATCAATTAATTAATTAAACACGCCTCCGGCCCATTGGGGAGTCACGGAGCATGCACCGGAGTGCTTTTAATCCCTGTATAAGCACAACCTAGCCTTCACGAGCCAAGAGCCACGAGATAGCCATGGCTGACGGAGGAGCTCATAACTTTCACGTTTGGGCATGCCGGCCAAATTCGGCCGTGAATATTGATCACAATCGCTTCGTCTTTCTAAGACGCACATGCTGATATATTTTCCCGAAGCTAACACGCAATATTATGACGAGCAAACGCTCGTCTGCGCAACGCAGCCTGGGCCGGCTGCGCTCAGCCCTGTAAATACGTCTGCAGCCCCGGCTGCAGCTTCGCCCTCAGGCCCGCGGAAGTAAGGCAGCGGCCGGTGTCACTAGTCAAGCACTGGTGGTCGCCCAGCCCCCTAGCTCCCGGGCTTGCCTCGCCCTCAGCATCGCCTGAGCCCAAGCGCAGTCGCCCTGGCGAACCAGCCGAACCTAGCTCACTGGTCAGAGGTCGACTTTGACGTCCGAACTCCTACATATGGCTGTATTGGAACGGAAAACTGTCCGCCTTCATGGACGATGTATTTTTCGGCACGCACGCGCCTCGCTTGTTGACCTGTGCTCGCACCTCCTCTCCCAAAACCGCGGCCATATGCACCAAATGGCACTCCTTGCATGCACAACTGCTGACATTCAGCTTCTGCCACGCATGACTCGCCCCGGGCTCCAGCGCCTCGCCCTCTGCTCCCTCTCGGGCGCTCCGAATTAGTCAACGAGATCTGGGCTCCCCCCCCCCCACCGTCGCGACCGACACCATCGTTCCGCGTTCGCACGTACCCTCCTAAAAAAAAGAAAGGAAGCTTCCGAGCAGCACGTGACTCCCCTCACTACAGATGTCAGACTGGGCCGCACGCTGGCTGCCGAGCTCCCCAACATCTCCAGGTTCCCGGCGGGCCGCGCTTCACCCTCCTTGCCTCGATCCACCTCCACCGCCACCCCCGCCATCACCGACGGCCATCACTGCCCAGCCGAGCCTCCATGACATCGACCAGCGCCTCAAGGACAATTAAATAACGCCATCGCCATCTAGTGCCTGCAAAACACCGCAGGCCTCACCGCCCAGGCGGTGAAGGACATCGCCGACAAGCCAGCCCCCGCTGCATGGCCAGGAAGGCGTGATGCTCCTCCCCCCCAGACCTGGGCAGCCATGCTGCTGAACCACACCACCACCACCACCTCCACCGTCGCAGCACAGCTCAAGCAGCAGACGCTCAACCTCCGCGATCGAGGAGGCCGAGCTCGACAAGCGCAGCTAGCTTTAACGTCATCGTCAAGCACTTCGACCTTGTGGAAGGTGAGAACTCCGTGTTCATGCGTTTGAGATCATGATCCTTGGCCGTATTGGCCTCATTGGTGAGATGAAGCTGGAGGCCCTCCGCCTTCCCCGCTTGCGGGGTAAGGCCGGACCGCCTCCGCTGCTTCTCATCTTTGAGAACATAGCAGACAAGATTACAGTTCCGATCAGACGCCGCCAGCGGCTCAAGAGGACTCACTACACTTTGGACGACGACTTGACCCTGGCCACCGCGCCGTTGTTGCTGCGCGCAGCAACAACGGCGACCCGGGAGCTATGGCTGACCTGCCTCTGGACAGCTCCGGCAGACAGCCGCTGCGGCATGCAGGGAAGCGGGTACGTGTACTGGATGGGGGCGGCCATCTACGTACGTCGGCCACAAGCCCTGGCAAGCGACCCCCGCTGCCGGCCCAGCACCTTCAGCATGATTCCCCGGGCAGCCTATAGGGGGCTATATTATAGCAGTGGTAGTGTAGAATAGTAAGGCTTTATAGCCGGCCCGCGTGGCCTTGTACATGTAGTATTTTTGATGTAGTATGCCTATAGGATGGGCCATATATGATGGGCCCGGCCCATACCAGCTGATGACTTGCATTATTTAGCCATGCATGTACATGTTTGCCTATGACTGGCTCGATCACTGTCCACACCAGGTATATGACGCATAGCATTACTTAATAGTCGGTCAGTGCTTTGCCGGCCCATGCATGCAGACGGAGTTGCTCTCTGCTGAGATGCCACGCCCTCGCCATTGCATGTTTGGCCATGATGATCGATCTTCCACCCTATGCCCGCACCTTATCTGCCGGAATACATATACGTGGTGCAGGCATGCACTTTAATTGCATGGTGCACCCACTGATCTGGAGCTGGTGTAGCAGTAACACCCTACCCTTGCAGGAAGTAGCCCAGAATGTACTAAAAGCCATATAGTAGTATGCCCCTTCTCAGCAGGGATATGTGCTACATGTACTCCCAACAGTGAACGGAGATATGTTCCAATTGAATTTAATTTAATATGGACAACAGGAAGAAAGGCCGGGGTGCCCCTTTCTCCTTCATGCCAGAGGCATGCCACAGCAGCAATAAGACACGATAGACGGTCCAACAAATTCTGTCAGGGTGCAATAAGACCCGCGTGAGCATATCATGGCAAGGAGCGTACGTGGGCAGGCTAGCGGAGCATAGCTAGGGCGTCACATTGCTGGCTGTACTAATGCCGTAAGCTAAGTTATAGATAGGCTTATGGCTGGTCGTGTACCGTGCGTTAGCGGTGCACGTGACTAGGTATGGTGGCAAGGCTAGGCCTTGCTGACACTCTCTAGGCATGCATGGCTGCCATGGTGGTGGCAGCGACTACCGATCGATCGGATTACAAGGGCTAATAATCTAGCCAGCAGTCTGAGGGCGCCCACATCTTGTGGTTGATTATCAGGTCGGTCCCCGCCCCTCCAGTAGTAACCCCTTGGGATTCTGCTGGGCCGGATCCTGCTTGTGGCGGAGGTATTACGGCCACAGGTCGCGTCAATCGCTGCTGCTGCTGCATATGAGCGGGGGTCAGGTCGACATACAGCGTCCAGGTGAGGTGACTCGTGCAACCTTTAGCTTGCGACAAGAAATTAGGAACCGCGCTGCTCCTCATGTGGCAGGGGCCGGGAGGGGAACTAGTAGGTGAGCAGGACTGGTGGGGGGGCCGCCTTGTCCCGTGAATGGGGAAGGCGGTGGCACCCGTGGACACATGCAGTTCTACCCCACCTACCAGCCGCCCATTAGGGAAAGAAGCTGGTCCTTGAGCTCGTCGGCCAGAGTGGTTGCCGTCTTATACCTGGCTTCTGGGGGAACCGACGCAGCGCCATGCACTCGGCACTCGCGGCGAGCGCGGCCAGTGCCCGGCGCCTTCCGTTGTTTAGCCTGGCGGAGCTAGTTCTTCCAGCTCCTGGAGTTTCGAGGCGATGGCGTCATGGTGGTCGCGTCAACTGCGGAGGCGCGGTCGCTGCATGACCGCGCAGCAGGTCCGTGCATAGGATGGAGTGCGGCGAGAGGAGCCCGCTACCATCTGCCGCCCGCGGGTGGGCTCATCAGTGGGCTTTGCGATGGTGGTCGTCGATCTGCGCTGCGGCAATCGATTGCCGGGACCTGCGCGGCCAGGGCGTCGGTTTGGGCGGTGATGGCTTAAGCAACATGAGCAATCAAGCAATGGCAAGCTTTTCGACGAGCAGGCCGCACTTAATTGCCCAGTCCACCTGATTTAGCCATTTATAGGCGAGAGACAAGTGCAGCATGCATGCACCTCAGATGCCTGCGCCGCGGTCTGCAGCGCCGTGAACTGAGGTTGGAGCTTGTGGGCGACCTTGGTTTCCATGCACATTGGAGACCGGGCGGGCCTCCGGCCACCGTGTTGAGCGTCGTGTAATTCAGTGAGGTCCGCTTGAATCTCGGCCAGCGGCAATGCAGACCTGTCACCCGTCACGTGCCGATCCTCCAGCTCTGCGCGGATGTCATCCTTGCTGAGCCTGGAGGGCCGAGCAGGTGTGGCTGCGGGCGCGGGGGCTGGGATGCCTAGTGCAGCGATGACTGGGCTGCTTTGATTGAGCTGGAAGCGGCTGCATGGTCCTGCAGAAGGATCGTCACACGCCGGAACGCCGCGTGGGACACGTGAAGAGGCGCGACACCTCGTTAGCGTCACGCGTTACTAATTGAAAGCCTCTCCGTCGATCAAGCGTAACATTGAATCTTGCGTTCTCGGAATAAGGTTAAGTTTTCATCGCCGGGCCGGCCGCCGTGGACCCTGACCTGGGCAGACCTGCTCAAGCACCGCACCACCTCCACTGGTCACGTACCTCCACCATCAGTCGCAGCACAGGCGCACAGCTCAAGCATGCAACAATCCCTCGACCTCCGTGATGAGGCCAACCGCACCGGCCCAGCGCAGCCACAACAATGGATCATCGTCAAGCACTTCGACCAGCCGGCAGATGAGACCTCGGCGCGCTTGCGTCTGAGCCCCAAATTCAGTCAGATGACTCAGATCACTTGTGCACATTCGATGCGTCTCCTCAAGACGCACCCGCCAGTACAATGGGTTACAACTGAAACACAATATCGAAAAAGTTACGCATGCACATGACATGATTCAGCTGCTATGTGACGACCCCGAAACTAGCTAAACCGGCGGTCTGGAAAAAGAGCTTTCCGGCGCTCCCAGCCCAACCCACTCGCCATTGGTCTCGCCCAGCGCCATCTGGCTTATACCCGCAAACCCATCCCCATGCGCGCCTCGCCCGGCGAGCCCAAGAAAGTCCCCTGCCACGACCCGAAATGGCCCCGCTTTCTCCCCGGCCCCCCGGGGAGAAAGCGGGGCCATTTCGGGTCGTGGCAGGGGACTTTCTTGGGCTCGCCGGGCGAGGCGCGCATGGGGATGGGTTTGCGGGTATAAGCCAGATGGCGCTGGGCGAGACCAATGGCGAGTGGGTTGGGCTGGGAGCGCCGGAAAGCTCTTTTTCCAGACCGCCGGTTTAGCTAGTTTCGGGGTCGTCACATAGCCTGAATCATGTCATGTGCATGCGTAACTTTTTCGATATTGTGTTTCAGTTGTAACCCATTGTACTGGCGGGTGCGTCTTGAGGAGACGCATCGAATGTGCACAAGTGATCTGAGTCATCTGACTGAATTTGGGGCTCAGACGCAAGCGCGCCGAGGTCTCATCTGCCGGCTGGTCGAAGTGCTTGACGATGATCCATTGTTGTGGCTGCGCTGGGCCGGTGCGGTTGGCCTCATCACGGAGGTCGAGGGATTGTTGCATGCTTGAGCTGTGCGCCTGTGCTGCGACTGATGGTGGAGGTACGTGACCAGTGGAGGTGGTGCGGTGCTTGAGCAGGTCTGCCCATGGGTCAGGGTCCACGGGAGGATCCATCGCTGGCCGGGCCAGCAGATGCCGGCTGGGCGGTGATGCCTGCGGTGTTTTGCAGGCATGCACTCGACATGGCGATGGCGTGGAGTCGTGGAGGCGCTGGTCGGTGTCGTGGAGCTGGGTTTTAAGGTCAGCGGTGGAGGTGGAGGCGGCAGTGGAGGTGGAGGCGAGGAGGGTGGAGATGGAGGTGACGGTCACTGGTGGAAATGTGAGGGAGCCCAGTAGCCATGCAGCGTGCCTCCCATTGCTGCATGCCACATCTGCGGCAAGGGGGATCACGTGCTCAGTGCTGGACCGGGCCTCCGTAAGGATGGAGCGGAGTGTAGGTGCGGAGATGGAGGGAGCACAGATCTCGCCGTCAGATTTCATGAGTATAGGGAGCAGAGAAGCATGTGCTGAAGCTCGGGCGACGGGCCGGGTGTACCGCATGCCCGTCATCAGCAGCTCTGCCGGTAAACCCGATCGATGCATGCTGTACTTCAGTTCGAGGAGGCGGTGAATGCCGTGAAGGTGGATGCACAGCATGCATAAGAAGCGAGGTATAATCCCCGTAGAAAATGCACCGCATTATAGCAGTGCACGTGGCCATATATTGTACCAATCGTGATCGTCGACATGGAAGGAATGGGGCTTGAAACGCGGTTCTCGTGGAATGGATTGGAGTGCGTTTGGTTTCAGGCGGATGCCGAGGGCGAGGCCGCGGGAGGAGCTGAGTGAACCACTTACGCTTGCATGGCTAGGGTCACCGCTGCTTGCGAGGCCGGGAGTTAGGCTGAACTGCAGCCGGAGCTGCAAACGTATTTGCTTGGCTCATCGCAGCTTCCAAACTGCGGTTCACCGAGACTGTTGCGTCTGCTCGACATAATATTGCGTAATAGCTGCGGGAAAATATATCAGCGTGTGCGTCGGCTTATAAAGACGCCGCGATTGTGATATTCATGGCCGAATTTGGGGCCCAAACGTGAAAGTTATGAGCTCTGCCGTCAGCCATGGCTACCTCGTGGCTCGTGGCATTGCACGGCATGCTTGCACATATCAACAATGACGCCATCATGCCCTACTAGTCATGCTTAGCCATGATCATCTTCCACCCCATGTCCGCAACTTTGCATAGATGAGCACTGGAATACAGGTGGTGAAGGTGCATGCCTCAGCTGTGCACCCCGAGTAGCTAGGTGGCATTTTACACCCACCACTTGCAGGTTGTCGCCTAGGTAGAATGTATGAATTTGATATGCCCCTTCTCAGGGATATGTGTTATGTACATATCCTCCCCACGGAGATACATATCAACATTCTTAATTGATTAATTGCGATGGGACAAGGGGACCCAGGTGCCATATGAGGAGGTGTCTGCCTGGTAATTGGCCAGTCCAAAGCCCGCCCGGCCGCAGGGCCCACATCGCTATTCAGGCCTGGTCTGTACACATGTGCGGGCAAGATATGGCCGGCAAAGAGGAGGAGGCGGTACCGCAGGTGTCGGATGGTATGGGTGACAAAAGGGAGCTCGCAGCAGTCGAGCTCGGCCCGGGTGCGGCACTCTGGGTAGCGGACGCCGAGGATGTGACGGAGCATTCGAGTCACAGTGCCGTCTGCAAGCTGCTTGCTCAGCGCCTGGTACGTGGACATTTGCGATGCCAAGATGCTCCCTTGTGACCGCACCTAGCAGTCCGGGCACGTCAGCTGTCATTCGGTCTTATCACACCCACATTTGTTATTGCCTAACTCTCTACTAGCTGTCATTCGGTCTTATCGCACCCACATTTGTTATTGCCTAACTCTCTACTAGCTGTCATTCGGTCTTATCGCACCTACATTTGTTATTGCCTAACTCTCTACTAGCTGTCATTCGGTCTTATCGCACCCACATTTGTTATTGCCTAACTCTCTACTAGCTGTCATTCGGTCTTATCGCACCCACATGTGTTATTGCCTAAGTCTCTACTAGCTGTCATTCGGTCTTATCACACCCACATTTGTTATTGCCTAACTCTCTACTAGCTGTCATTCGGTCTTATCCCACCCACATTTGTTATTGCCTAACTCTCTACTAGCTGTCATTTGGTCTTATCGCACCCACATTTGTTATTGCCTAACTCTCTACTAGCTGTCATTCGGTCTTATCGCACCCACATTTGTTATTGCCTAACTCTCTACTAGCTGTCATTCGGTCTTATCGCACCCACATTTGTTATTGCCTGACTCTCTACTAGCTGTCATTCGGTCTTATCACATGCACCCACATTTGTTATTGCCTGACTCTCTACTAGCTGTCATTCGGTCTTATCACACCCACATGTGTCATTGCCTAACTCTCTACTAGCTGTCATTCGGTCTTATCGCACCCACATTTGTTATTGCCTAATTCTCTACTAGCTGTCATTCGGTCTTATCGCACCCACATTTGTTATTGCCTAACTCTCTACTAGCTGTCATTCGGTCTTATCACACCCATATTTGTTACTGCCTAACTCTCTACTAGCTGACATTGCACGTGTCTGTGCCAGAGTGACAAGTTTGCCACTTAGGCGACAAGCTCTAGAAGGGCATGAGTCTCTGCCCCCTTGTTGTGTATATAGCCATGCGTCCAGGCATAGTTGTCTCACTTTATAGCAATCACGGATCCATGCAAAGCACTGTACTCTTAGCGTGCCATGTGGCTCCCAAATGCCTCAACCTGTGCCGTTGGTTGATTGATCGCTGACTGGAGTTGGCCAGGTGGCTAGTGCGTGAGCAGGCTTAATTTTCAGAACTGTTGCCAGGCTTCACGAAGCTAGCCCTACTAGTTGGCATCTTAATAGCTGTAGCCACTTGCCAATGCCAGACATAAAAGTTGTCCCAAACACTTGATACCAAGAGTCCCGAACAGTCTGCCGTGCAGAGGCGCACAGCCGAAGGGCATAGCATCACTATGCATGAAGCGAGTGCAGTCTCAATGTGGCTGTACCTGCGCTAGGAAATATTCAACTGCACTGAAAGGTGGCCATCACGCTGCCATAATCGGTGAAGATGTCGACAAAGCCTCCCCTGCCGCCGACCGCCACCAGCTGCATGCGACGATGGCCATACAGAGGCTCCAAACAGCCAGTCAGTGCTGTAGCAGCAAGCAAAAAGACCCCACCACAGAATCCCTGGCATTCATGGAGGACGTTGTGATAGGCTGAGAAGGAACAAATGGGGGCCCCTTACACACAAAGGGCCCACCCCCTTTCCCCCTTTTCGGGCCTGAACCTGAACGCCGGCCCTTCCACAGTCTCCCACGTCGGTTGGCCTGGCATCGCTGCTATGCTCAATGCTGGGTACTGGGCCAACGATGGCCCCTTGTACACACCGGAGACGAGACATATGTCTTCCCCTCACGACCATTGTGCGACATTTTGTGGAAACCCCGCCAAGGCAGCACACCCAATGTGCCCACAGTTTTAGCGGCAGAGCTTTCACCATCACTCTGTGTGGACATCGAAAACAGGCCATCACTGAGGTCCTGGCTATGGGAGGCACAGAAGCCGCCAGCCATGGAGCGCACACTCGTGATACACGGCACACGCCCATGCTGCCTGCCACACAGCACATTGACAGCGTGTATTCCTACTTGCTCCCTATTTGCTTCGCTAGGACATTGATGAGCGCGTGAACCGCAGCATGACATCACAACACAGGTGAAGCGCACAAAGCAACGCTCATGTCGAATTTACAAATGTGCACCAGCAATATGCCTTCCGAAAACTGGTCACGGCAGCCAAACAGTTCATGTCATAGACAGGACATGGCCGGCTCCAGCTGGTTGAGCTGCTGGCAAACTCGACATGGAGCTGATGGCAAAGTTCATCCCAATTCACCCAAAGGCACCACTTGGAATCCCAAAACTCCCACCTAAGGCAGCCACAGCCAGATAGCAGCATCCCATGTTACCTTGGAGCTGTGTTCCGCGACCGCGAAGAGGGAGGAGGAGGACGTCTTCCACGAGTGCTGGTGGGCCAGGTTTATGCCGCCATACGCGTGCAGCAGGGGCCCTGCGCCACCCGTGATGACCTGTCACAACGTCGCCATGCCATGTCAGCACACAGGGTGCGTGCATGATGGGGATGAAGGCACCCATGGATGACGTCAAAGCAGGCAGCAGCAGCCAGTGAGAAGATTGCTGACGAGCCACGGAGAGTACTAGGGACCATGGAGCGCAAGGCAGCCAGCCTGGGCTGGAATGCAATATCACTGCAACCGTAAGGAAAATAACTCATAACTTCTTGTGGCGTGAAATGAATAAACAATGGAAAAGTACTAGCAACGTAATGGAGTGACGTGATGGTGCAAAGTTGGGTGTGCGCTGCCCACGCAGGCATGGGGCTACCCGAAAGCACCTCAGTCGGACATCGATGATTCCTCTTCTTCCAACAGCATCCATGCCCACAAGTATGGCGCCTTGTAAAAGCTTGAAAGTCGGTGATTAGGCTACAAGGCAGCTCCCATGCTGGGGGACCAGTGCTATCTCCCAATGCAGCTGCCCGAATGTGACAACACAGCCTTTTCCGTGTAACATGCCATGGGCCGCCCAAGTGAGGAAAAGGGAAATCAATGCAGAATGGAGCTAGTAGGCAAGCCCATCCCCCTCAAACCCATCCCCCCCTAATGGACGTAACTACGGCACACTGAGCTCTTGTCGTGGCCCATCGTCGCTGCATCACCAGGGCGCCCAAAGGACTTGCTTTGGGCCAAGTGCAGGGCTAGCATTTCCTATTCCGCCTTCGTCACCGCGGATCGGTCCTAACTGACATCAAGCATCGCTGTTGACTCTCTTTACCCGAGCCTAGGATCACTTTATACCGTACAAGTGGCAAATTTTATTGCTACCCGAACGCGCCTGATGTCCTTCACCGACCAGGCCAAACTGGCCACTTCAAGCAGCACAGCAGGTGCCTCACGCCTCAAATTTGGGTCGCTGGTGCGTCAAGTTCCATCCGCACTGGGCTTTGAAGATGCAACTTTGCACGGAACCGAGAGTGAGCAGACACGACCTTGGTATGGCACACATGCTATGTACGGTATCCATCACGACTGTCATCAACTTCCAACTCTATGACCGCAGCGAGAACCCTGCCCATCCCCCTCAGTGACCGTAACCCCCAGTCGGCTGGTCAAGAGCGCAAGGTCCCCCAGACCTACCTGCTGGTCGTGTCCGAAGGCGAGCGCATGCACGGGCGCATCCGTGGCGATGGCGGTGACGGGCGCCATGGCGTGCATGCTGCAAGTTATCAGTGCACCACCCGCTGATGAGCTGGATCCTGCACCGAGGAACTGCCGCGACAAGGGGGAGGCGTGGGCGTGGGAACAAGGGGGAGACTCAGCACGGGTACGCGGGTGGCAGGCAGTGCACCGGAGGAGACAGCAAGCCACCCATGCACACGAGCAACCACAAAATGTGAAAAGCCACAGAAGAATTAGAACGTGCAAACCAAGGAAGTGAGCAGCAAGGCTGGTTACGATCGCGATCGCAACCAGCATGCCACAGGGTCAGACAGGGATACCCGTAGTGATGAACCCAAGCAGGCTCGCTGAGTCACATGACAAGAAGAGCATACATGGTTTTGCAGATGCCTGCCATCTGCAGGAACCACTGCGTCACCCCTTGGAGGCACGGGCATGTGCACACGGGAGAGAGAAAGGAGAATGTCACTCCTGGTAATGAAGACGTGCTCCATGGGCAGCATGCGGCTTGTGCTGTCGCCGCCAGCCTCCATTAGCCAAGCTGACAGTAACTGCCAATAGCTATTTCACCCTGGCAAGGCAACCCACTACGACAGCTGTCATGTGACCGCAACTCAGACAGGGAGACCCCAGGATGCCCAGCTGGGTCCTGCGACCTGGCCAGCTGGAACCTCCTTGCAGTAGCCACCCCACAATATCTGTATCCGCCAGCACGGTCCGACAACGGTTGCGGTGGCCTCCTCGGTGGGATCGGAAGATCATACATGGTTAACCTAAACAGGGATCACGCAGCGAGCTGGTGCTCCAGCCTTATGAACAGAACAAGACAGGCGGTCACTATACAAGCACAGGAAAAGAAGGTGGTCACTATACAAGCACAGGAAAAGAAGGTGGTCACTATACAAGCACAGACTGGCCATGGGGAGGCAACGTGCGCATCCTCGGATCACCATGCGGAGGCACCTACACAGGGGGGGCGTCGTTGCATCCCCCATATTCCAACCCAACTGCCATGCTGTTGGCGTCTCAAGAACGTGCATGGCATGGGAGTCCGCAGGTACAGCGTGCGTACAGCGTGAGTGGCTGATGTAATCACAACTATGGTACTCGTCGACAGACAGGCGTCTTATGTAGATGTAGAAGACAGGTGGCTGGAGGGCATGCCGTACCAGCCAGTCCTGGGAGGTGTCCGTGGCCATGGCGCCCACCCAGTGCGCACCCTGCGGGGTGGCCCTCGTGGCTGCCGCGACGCCCGCATCCCCGACCCGACTTGTCACCGTGGCACCGCCCCCTGCTGCCGGTACCCCACCACTGGCAGTGCCACGGAAGCAGGGCAAGGCTTGCACGCTGGTGCGGGACAGATCCAGTAGCTTCGTGTGCGAGCCGGAGCGCACGTCTGGTGGGTGACGTGGGTGGGGCAGGCAGGGCCGGGGGAGATGTTCCCCGCGGGTGATGTGTGTGGTCGGGTGATAATGGGGAGGTGGAGGCAGAGTGAGAAGGAGATGGGGGGGGGGAGCGGGGAGGGAGAGTTGCGGGCAAGTAGACCACAGGCCGCATGGGGGCGGGATGCCAGTCAGCCAGTGGCAGCCCCCAAAACGCCGACAAGAAAAAGACCAATTGCCCTACGTATGCGTCGAAGTGTTACATACAGAAAAAAATTGTACACAAATGTAATATGTTTACAACCCGAGAACTGGGCGCATGTGCCATAACCCGTGAGAACTCAAGCTCACTCATTGAGGCATATGACACACCTGTCTGCCTCCTGCTCATGGTTTAAGGCTGCCATCTGCAGGCAGCAGTCACGGCCAGTAACGCATGCTCACCACTCCTGCCCCTTGCCGCCACCGTTGCCCCAGCGATCGCCTACTTCAGGACTACTCCCCCACCTCCCCCCCTGTTTAAGAATCCCAGGTTTTAGATTCTGAGACTCTGGGTTTGACATCTACTGGTAGAGGAGAAGTAGAAAGTAGCAGGATGCAATCACAGTAGTAAGATTCTTTAAGATTGTGAGCCCTGGATCAGTCGGACCCCATTCTTAAACGGGAGGGGGGGGGGGGGGGAAGGATGTACGCACGGGGGGACGTATGCCGGCCAGCCTGAACCGAACGGTGCCCATCCGCAGGCCTACACCCGTTTACGGTCCATTGCTGGGGCACGTACCCCACACGCAGCAGGTCCCGTCCTCCGATCCCGTCACCGCTTGATGATGCGCTGGGCGCAGGGCGATGCAGTGGAGCATGTCCGAGTGGCCGCCGGAAAAGGAGGCCACCAGCCGGCCCGCGCCCTGTGGGTGTGCGGTGTAATGCAGGCAAGAAATTACAGAATGGTGAGAAGGCGGATGCCACCAGGAACACAAAACAGCGAGGCAATCTGAGGGGGCAAGGGGTTGGAGCGAGAACACAGTGAAACATGCAGCCACCTGTGTTCAGATAAAGCAAATGCTGCGGGGGACGGAAAGGACAAGCGAAAAGAGGCGTGAAAGTAAGGGGAGGGGAGAAGTCGATGGGCAAGTGCGCGTGGGGAACAGGATGGGGGTGTGGGGGAAGAAATGCAGAGGATTGGGGTGCTGGACATTGGGGTGAGGGGTCATCAATTACATCGAAGCGGGTGATTCATCACCCACATCTACATGACCTGCCAACACCATCACTAGGCATTTCACCGCCATCAACATCCCACGTCAACAGCTGGCACACGCCACGCACCATGTCCCATGCATACGCGTTGCCGTCGCCCGCCGCCGCAAAGACCCGCGCTTGCTGCCAGGGGCCAGCCACGGAGAACAGGGAGAGGGCATCACACGCACAAGGGGTCAGGTAGGTGGGTGGGTGATACGAGCACATGAAAGGCAGTAAAGACGGCTCCATTAGCCAGGCAGCATGTCCTGCAAGGCAGCCAGCGAGAGCCATTCCCTTAAGCTGCGTCGCTCAAGAATGAACACGCTGCAGCTTAGTCTGGAAATGGGCTTGTGCTATCGCTCAGGATGGCACTATTCATGAGATGGGGGGATTTCCGGAAAAAAAAAACTAATTTCCAGAAGGCGAAGGCCAGCCGTGCATGGTAGAACATGTTGTAGTACACTAGCAAGCAGCTGGCGTGCCGTTTGATGGGGGGTGCCTAATGGAGGATGCATATGCTGCAAGAGTCCACATGCACACCATGCTCACAACCCATCACGGCGCAACAAGGAGTGGGCGTTAACGCGGATCTAGCACCAGCCCCAGGCAGGTGTGGCCATTAGTCAGCTGCATGCATAGCAAGGAACTTGTGGGTGCCTTGCCTGCCGCATCATCCCGACCTGCTGTCGCAAGTGCACATGCTATACCCTGGTACACCCAAGATCCGATGCTCCCCCGCTTGCATGCCCCAATCTGTCTCGTGCAGCAGTGCATGCTATTATAGAGGCGAGGGGAATGAGAGGGAACCATTGCTCTCTTGATAGGCGTGAGGCAGAGCCGCGATCTGAAGGGACAGCCTGCCGGCCAGGGATGTCACGTCCGAGCGGAAAATGGGCAGAGACGCGTGGCCGGGCCTTGGCATGCACCTTTGCATCACAAGCCAAATCGTTGACCTCAGCGACCGGACCCAGGGCTCCCCCCACCCCCCTGCACGGCACATCAGGGATAAATGCGGAGCATTCGCTTTGTGAGAATATAACTGCAGTGTCCACCCGTTCATCGATGGGAATATGTAGCTATTGCCAGCATTTGTTGTGGCCATGCGAGCCTCCCCCACCTCCCCCACCTCCTGACACTTGCATCGTGCCCTGGTATCGTAGATGGTGCCACCCCTTGGCGGCAACCCTGTTTACCACCCACCCACCCTTCCCACGCAACGATCTTACCTGTCCCATCTATTTATACCCACCAGATGTTCATGTTCGTGTTTCTGCCCAGCTGCACATCAACCCAGTCAGCCGCCCTTAGCACCCAGCAATTCACACACCACTGCACACCCCAACATCATCCACCCACCGGCCCACCATCCCACCCATGCTCCCCACTCGGCCCATCACTCTCAACAAATGCTGCCCACCTGCGCCCACGCTGTCCATCACTCTCAACAAATGCTGCCCACCTGCACCCATTCAACAAACTCCCCAACATGCTTGTCCACCACCACATGCCCCCCCCCCCCCCCCCCCCCCTTCCCAGCTGCATACCCACCACCACCGCCAGGCGCCCCCCCCTCGCCCCCCGACCAGCCTCCCCCCCTACCTGCCCCCCCCCCACACCTGCATGCCTGCCCGCCCACATGCCCCATACATGTCATCTTAACTAAAAACAACCGCCTCGCGTGACACCCAAACAGCATCCGTGCGCTGGCATTGACAGTGAGAGGGATATGCCAACATAATGGCCAAGACCTGGGCGATAGAGACCACTTGCTTCAACGCAACCCCTGGTAGGGTACAGTGTTTGCCCTCCAGAACCCCGGTGATTACACGGCGTGAGCGAGCGAGCAACGCCTACCTTTGTTGCGGCAGGTTTACTTGGAACGTGGCTGGGACTGGTCGCCGCGCTGCCTGCGTGCCTGGTGGCCCATGAGATGGAGCATGCAACGCAGCGTACACAAGGGAAGAGGGAGCATATGGGGTGGTTAAAATGTTATGCATGGCCATGGGCAGCCTGTTAGCCCAGCACACCATCCCTGGCTCAAATCCCTGGCGATGCAACTAGGGGTGCTGGTAAACAGCATGCACACTCCGCCGACTAACAAGGGGCAGCATAGCGTCGGTCACCCAGGGCGCATTGCTTTCAACCGCTCCATGACGTGGCGGCAAAAGACAGCGGCGACAAGCACTTGGGTGAACGAGCTGAGATGGATGGAGGCACTGGCCATTCACCCTAGGCAGCATGTACATTGCATTCGGCGACGATGCAAGCAGGTCGTCTACTGCTGATACTGGCACACGCAGCGCACGTGGGGCCGTGCTCTGCCAGGCCATGGGGACGAGGCCAAGGGGAAGAGACCTGTCATAACCTCGAGCCACTAAAACGTAGAACGCTCTCCTAGCACAGAGGTGCCTAGCTAGCAAATCAACAACTTACTCCAACACGGCACAGGCGCGTACCAACAGTGCAAGAGTATAATTCTTAGTGGTCTGGACTAGGCGCATACCAGCAGGGCAAGAGTGTACTTGTCTGGACTAGTGCGCAGGCACGTGCCAGCAGTGCAAGTTTGTACTTCTTGTCTATGCTAGGGTGCAGGTGCATACAAGCAACACAATCGCATACTGTGAACTTGTCTAGAGCAGGCCGCAGGCGCGTACCGGGTGCCATGGCTGCCTCCAGTGCGCGCCATGACCACCCGAGCACTCGCCCGTCATCCCCGCCGCTGGGGGCACAGGGGGGGGCAGAGGGGGCAAGAAGCCAACAGGAAAGGGAAGAGGGGAAGGAGGGGGGAGGGGGCAGAGAGCGGGAGGGGGGGCACAGAGGGGGAGGGGGGACACAGAAGGGGGCGCAGTGGACAAGGGGAAGGGTGTGTGTGTGGGTGGCTGGTACCTATCAGGGGGATTTACTCCATCTACAGCAACCAGGATGGTGAGATCAACCAAGCTAAACAAGCAAAAGGGGGTATGCTTCCACGAACACGCACGCAGAGGTCTTGATGATGTGTGACAGGTGCCAACATGAGCACAGCGAGCGGCCTTCGACAGAACTAACAAAGCGCACGTTGCCGCACCCAAGCACGACAAATGGCGTCTAAGCACAACAAAGGGCGTACAAGCACACAGCAACGTGCGCCCTCAAGACGGGATAAGGACAGGAGGGTGGGGCATGCAGGCGCAGGCCAGCTGGCAGATGCACGAAAGAAGCTCACTGCAACGACATGGACGACAAGTACATGTGGACAAGTACAGTTACACTGCGAGCGCGCCTTGTAACTGCCTGTCTGTGACAATCCCTAAGCGAGTGAGCACTGGGGGGGGGGGGGGGGGGGGGGGTCAGAACCCCCCCACCCCCTGGTACAGGTTGAGGGCAGGTGGGGTCGTTGAGACCCCTCCCCCCTCCCCCCCCTCCCTTCTGAGCACTTTATAGCCACCTACTACTGCAATTGGGTTGGGTGGGTGGGTTGAGGCCCCCCCCCCTCCCCCCCCCCTATGCGGGGGGGGGGGGCGCGGGTTGAGATCCATCCCACCCCACCCTCCCTACGGGGGGGGGGGGGGGTTAAGGGGGGGGTAGTGGTCACTTGCTCCAGGATGTCGCCAACAGGCAGGTAATGCAAGACATGATAATGATGCAAAGCAAAAGGCATGAGCGACACATAGGTACTGTTCAAGGAACCACCCGCACAGCTCGCTGCCCAAGGTCTAGTCTCTCTAGCGGTTGCCCCTTCAGCAGGTGCACAGGAGCACCCAAATTTTCCACGCCTGCCACCTGATTTTCCTGCTGTACATGCCCTGCTGTAAATGCCCTGCTGTAAATGCCCTGCTGTAAATGCCCTACTGTAAATCCCCTGCTGTAAGTGCCCTGCGGCAGATGCCCCGCTGTCGCCCCCCATCCTCCTATCTTTCTTCCCGGTCTTATCGCGTCCTCCACTGTGTGTGCATACATGCTTGGCCCGCATGGCTCAACAGCAGGGACTGCTGCCCCCACCTAGCACTGAGAATGGCGTCCGAGAATCCAAGTCAAGACTGTAAGGTATCTTGGTCCATGGCAGAAAGAGGTTGGCCAGGTGTCGCGCAATGGGAGGCCCTACCTCAGCAATGCCAGGCCCTACCTCAGAAGCATGGCGCTGGCACCTGTTCCCATGAAACGCATCGTGTAGACCGCCCCCTCGTGAGCCTTCCACTCCATGTGCGGGGATATGGAGCCACCGCTCGCATCCTAGCAGGGCACGTTTGACAGTGTTAACAAGCAGGCAATAAGAGACGATAACGCACTAAGCAAAATCAACCAAAAGGCAAGCTATTCAGAGAGCATGGAAGTACACTTTATGGTGAAAAGCAGAAAACTATTAAGCCAGGTCTGAGCCAGCACCGAATGACAACACCTCGGCTCGACGGGATTCAACCCAGAATGAGATTACACAATTCTGAATGTGGATCCTAAAGAAAACACGAGCGCCCTGAATTGCAATCGAAACGATGCGACAGGACACGTGTCAAAAACAGGATGCCGCATCAGATTGTAAGAGGCGGTTGGGAGAGCACCGCGCAGAAAGCACCCAGGTCATCGCCGCCCCGATCATTCCAGACATCCCCATTACTATCAGAACCAGAAGCGCGTAGAAAATCATGACGATCTCTAACTCGCATAATAAGAGATGGAGTGCCAATTACCAAATGAATTGACTTGCTCAATACGTCCGGCACATGGTAAACCGCGATGCGGCCGCTGCTCGTGCCGGCAACTAAGTACTTGGGTTCTGTCGCTTTCGCTGACTCATCTTCAGCCGGTGGCACGAACAGCAGTGAGAACACGGTTCCCCGAGCTGCAGCATTGGGGAGCTCAACACGGCCTGCACTGCACAGGTCACCGTACAAAGTACTAGACATGGCCACTTGAAAAAAAGAAACGCTGCTCTTAAAAACTAATCATCGCTCCCATTTACGCACACCCAGAGACTCCACGGAGAATACTAATTACAACAGCTAATGCTCATAGCTGCAAAGCTAAGTCGTTACTGGGGGATAACTATGAGCTTCGTTACTGTTCGCATATGTAGTGAATTAAACAATCTGCGCCAAGTGTAATAAGCAACGCTTTCTCCTCAGACCCGCAGCAGTCTAATTCATTATTACGTTGCCGAGGTCACCATCGCCTGCAGCCTGCTGGTCTTCTTTGTGCGTGAAAGTAATGCTAACATTGCCGGCATCGGTGACATGCCGCCGGCCGCCGCCGGCAGGTCCACCGCCGAGGCGCCGACCCGGTTATGCGTGCCCAGGCCGTCGCGTCGGAGACCGGGCCGCAGCCGGCCACCCATGACCAGGCCGCCGACGGAAACTCCACGGCCGCCGATACATAGCACGCGTGATCTCCGTGTGATAGCCGGACCTACATGACAATCCCAGGCAATTATCAAAGTAGTCACTACAGAGATAGATCTAGAGATGAGTATGGTTTTACACAGTTCCCCCGGGCCGTGATTACCGACAAGTACTACTGAGAGCCGCATCGGCCTGGCCTGGGCCCGGCTCTGCTCGCTCAACCCCTACTGGCACTCGAAGGACCTTGGCGAGGACCGCAAGCGAGTGCTCTTCAAGGTCCTGGTCCTCACGGTGCTCACGTATGGCGCCGAGACATGGACGCTCATCACGGACAAGATGGCAGCACAGCTGGACGGCACGGTTTCCAAGATGCTCCGACATGTCCTGAACGTAGGTGTTGCATCCCAAGGCAACAATAGCTCATGAAGTGAAGTTACTATGATAGAGTGATCAACGTGTGACAGTTCGCCGCAGAAAGCGCAGAAAACGGACAAGTATTTTTAGAGTTAGCTTGTGCCTGTCGGAGGGGACCGGCCCGGTCACCCTCCGCTGGGTGTGATAGAAGTATATAGTCGTGGCACACTATTTTGTATACAGGTCTCTGAGCCGACCAAGAGTCGTCGGATACTTGTGTGAGTGTGCCGAACGACCCCCAAGTTCAACATGTGTTCTATCAAGGAGACAACCAAATTCTATGTTTGTTCAGGGCCGGTTGGCTCGGTGTCTGTTCGTGTTGTCAAGAGACAAGTGGTCCCGAGCGCGTGGCGCCGAACGCGTGCGTCGCCGCCACCACGCGTTTGTCAAGACCTGTATATTGATGGGGAAGGTGGCCCAACCTTCCCACCACGTGTTCATGGTCCTGAGCCTGCGTCACATCATTTAAACTTTCTAGATCGTGCCCTTGTCCCGTCTAGTTGACCCGGAATCACCGAATATATTAATGAAATAAAGACGTTGGCGCGAGCATTTCAAGTTGCAACCCACTGTCCGACGGGAGGATTCTTTCGTGATACCTTGATCAGGATCCGACCCGATCATAGGTCGTAGACGTAACAGTAGGGTTTCCAACACATAGGTCGTTAGAATCTTCAAGTATAAGGGTATGCCTCGCATTACGGACGAGATAGCAGCGTAGGATAGCATTCGTAGGACATACATTGTTCGCACCAATCAGGTAGACACCGACCTCGGTCTGGCCAGCCCCCAGCAGCTGATTGGCCAGCCAGGGCGGCATATCCTGACCTAGCCTGGACCCAATCAGACATTCCTAGAAAGATCAGTATTCACCTGCCATGAACTATACATTGAAGCAGTTGTTGGCCGACCGGCTAGTGGTCCCAGCCAAGTTTGAACACCGCATTTCCTCCCTCTCGAGATCTTGCTTGGACTGCTATGCAGAACAAGAGGTGGCAGACCATTGTCCAGGCTCACATTCCAGCCCCTGTGGGCAAGCCCTCCGCCCCCTCCCAGGCGGAAGGGCGCTTCAAATGCTGATCCAGTAGCGTTGTTAGGATTTTTCTAGATTAATTAGCTTAGAGACGTAAGCTTAGTTAGGTTTTGCGGCTTCGCCCACCTCCATCCATCAAGCAAGGGAATACGTGCTATATTAGATCTCCCCCAACGGAGTCATGTTATAAATTTTAAAATTTAATTTAATTTACTGAGAGCTAATTTTGTCATATGCAGTTCTGCAATGTTGTAATGCTTCTAAACTAGTAAACAATATTGGCCAAATAAGCCCGTACTGGAGCCTGGATCCAATGGGTCACTGATAAAGTTTGATTCAGTCAATATATATTTGAAACCATCTAGATAAGCCTAGATAGATGTTGTAGTTAGAATGCTGTTAGATAGATGTAGTATGTAGCCAATGTAGATAGATTAGACCGGTAGGAATGTTTGCACCCATCCATCCATCCATCGGGGTTAATGCTCCGTGACTCCCCAACGGGAGCACGAGTCTAATTAATTAATTAATTAATCTAGATAAGCGTCTACAGACGGGTAATGTGCATCAAGGACATCCATCAAGAACATGTACATGCCAACAAAACGAAAAAACACATGCAGAAAGATAGGCCGCCCTAGATAGATTTTTAAAGTTACAAGTGTTTGAAATGTCCGGTATACATCTCGGTATTTTCACATGGCGTCGATTGCCTAGGCCTAATTTTAGCATTATATATTGTCCGTGCGCAGTTGATCAGTGTTGAACCAAGCATGTCACACGATAAGCCAACATAGATCATAGTAAACCATGCCACCCGCTGGCCAATGTGGATAAGCACATGATTTATCTAGTACCAAATCCGAAAGGCTTGCATCACTCCCCGGACAGGAGAACTTTTGCGGATGACTGTAGGTGTAAGTTGGCGATGCCATGGTAACCGGAGACGTCCGTCCTATAGTCAGCAAAATTGGTGCGAGAGGTCCCCAGTTCGATTCCGGTCGGATTCATTTGCAGATCGCGTTTTTCCGCGTTTTCCGCGGCCCGGTACTGAACGCAAATGGTTTTCACCTTTGCGGAGTGCCTGATCAAATAAGCACTTGTCAGTTTCATATGCATCTCGAGCACTTCAATATGCCCAGACTTTAGCCATGCTTATTTAGGCTCCATGGATGAGTACTGGACATGGCCAGCATCTGATGGACCCTACTAGCGTCCACCTCGTTGGTTGAGGCGGGAGCTCAAATATTACATGATATATAACTATGTGAACTACCCAGACTTGCTAGCAATCGACCCTCGGCAGAGTCCTCTGCTTCCAAGCACTTGAAGATCACTTCCTCGGCCAAAACATGGATGCATAGCATCGTCCATTCTTCTGGGAAGCGGGGGGGCACCGGTTGGCCAAATCCCTTCAGGGATTCATGCGGTACAAATTAGGCATATGCCACAAGCTTAGCCTCACCAGTGCGCTCCAGTACAAGGCCTGACTTGTAAGGCCAGTTTGCGTCTCAAGATACCATGGCTTACAAAGCCGTGCTCGCGGAGCAGCTGCAGCTTATAGACACTCCCAAGCAGTTTCCCTAGCGACCAGCTCCTCATCCAAGCCTACCCCGAACTCATCCCATTGGCCATTCCCGTCAGCATCTGCATGCCCATACACAAGCATGCACATGAGAACCATCCCAATGTCCACAACAACAAGGGTCGGTAACCGTTAGTCCAAAGCGTAGTCATCGCCCCTTGAGCACTAGCCTAGTTCACAGCGATGCACGTGTAAACAGTATATAACATGTCGACATGCTGAGATTGACCAGCATAAGAAGATTGTACACAGCATGCATGCACACCACTGGTTGGCATGGTGTCCTAAGAACGTTAATTAAGCTGAACGTTTGTCTGAACTGTTGGCGGTAGCTTCCGCTCCGCCGCTCTCCGCATGTCCTTGCACATGGATTGCTATCGTTTCCCTTGTGCTGTTGTGCATGCTGCCTGGTTTCTTTGTTGGTCATCAAAGTAGGCATGCAGGGAATATCCACATCTTACCCAATCCTACATGCCAAGGAGAACTAAACAACATTGATTTCCTGGGGATCAAACCACTTGTATTGTGGGCACAGCCAGCAGGTCTCCATCGACAGGGGGAGATATTTCATCTGTGTGCTGGCTTGCTCTTGGTCTTGGTTTACCCCCCCCCCCCCCCCCCCCCCCCCCCGACTCCCATTGTCCCCCTCCAATGTTGTGCTTCTTTTGTGTGCAACTAGTTGGCACATCTTAGCCGTTCCCCTACCGCTACTGCCCCTAGAGTCTAGGCAGTCCCCATGGTGTATGACATGAGAACTGGAACGGTCACGACACCACAGGTCTGCAAGCGACAACTGTCAATAAGTTGTCATCCAGCGATGTCTGACCACCTTGTTTGATCATACACCACCCATTCCCACTCCACCAACTTTGTGATCTAAACCTAAGCGAATGGAAGCAGCAGCTTCGATGCGTAGGCGGCCATCTATTTCCTCGCATTCATATTCAGCGAACATTACCTAGGGAGCCGGCAGAAGATTGGATGCTGTACGGTAAAGCTGTCTGCTAGACAGAGTCCTTGCCAAAGCCATGGTGGGAGAGCAGTGACACCTGATTGTCGTGACCAATAATGCAAAGGGTACCGGAGGCCCGGCCCTGCACCCGGCAACTGTCCTGCACCCCATGACTGTGCCAACGTTTCATCAAGAATATGATATCAAGAACGTGGTGATCGAGAACATGTGGGATGGCCACTCACAATGATTGAAGGCCTCATGGTGCGTGGTCCTTGGTACAAGTCTCTTGTAGGATGGCATGCCTGCAGAGTCGCGCAGGGTGCCAAAGCAGACTCTGGTTTCAAATCCATACAACCACACTGACAAGCTGCGTGGTGCTCAGAGAATACAGGGATGCAAAGGCATACAAACGATGCTGACCAAACACAATGCCATAACCCTTGGCCCACAAAAAAACACTCGTTTACCCAGAAACCTTACATCTGGTAGGGACTGCAATCCTTGGTAAATGGTCTTGAGGGATGGGTTCAAAAGCTCCGGCAGCAGCGGTCGTTCAAACGACTAAGTTCCGATACCAGATGGGCTGGGACCTGCCTAGCTATGTGTTCTCCTCAATGCTTGTTATAAACCTGCAAGCTTGCATCACACTTCCGATAGGCGACTGGCCTGCCGGGTGCCTAGTTGGTCACGGCAGCTGGGCACAGTGCATAAGCAGTTATTCACCTGCACTTGCCAAGCTGCATGCCTCGCTCACAGCGATTTGCATTCCTGTTTGCACTGCTAGGCCATGAAGCGCTGTGCAAGGCAGTGTTGGGGTTACCCTGGCGGCAACGCATCGAAGTTGCCACAGCGCTTCTATGGTCAGCTTGCACCTACTGGAAAAAATAAGTTGTTGCACTATAACTGGCATGCATCGCGCATCGCAGCCACACCCACAAACTGCTCACCGTCGGCCCCCCAAGGCTTTACGGGTGCCGTGTCGTCTGCTAGAAGAAACACCCGGGGGCTCTCCTGAGCCGGCGCTGTGGATGATGGATGCCACACATATTTCCACAGCGAGCACAGCAAAAGAAAATAGGCCGACCAGGACGATTGTTAAGGAGGGAGCGGGGCAGGAAAGGGGAGCATGGAGGCAGCTCACAAGGTCTAGACGCAAAAAGTAAGCGGGATAGAGCAAGGGATGCCCATTACAGTAGCGTGCAGCAAAGCAAGGGTAATCGCTAGTACGAAACAGGGGTGGGCATGAGGGCTTTGTAACCACAGGAGGCTCTATTATTAGCCTTGTGCTTATGAGTTATGAAGAAGAGGGTGAGTGGTCTAAGGACAAGGCAGCGCCTCCTCATACATGCACACCAAACGGGGAACTCTTGTGCTTGGCCCCGCGATGCATGGGGTGTGGTCGGCATGACATCAGGTACTACAGTACAAGGTAATACAGTGCAGGGTAATACAGTGCAGGGTAATACAGTGCAGGGTAATACAGTACCGGGTAATACAGTACAAGGTAATACAGTGCAGGGTAATACAGTGCAGGGTAATACACTGCAGGGTAATACAGTGAAGGGTAATACAGTGCAGGGTAATACAGTGCAGGGTAATACAGTGCAGGGTAATACAGTGCAGGGTAATACAGTACAAGATAATACAGTGCAGGGTAATACAGTGCAGGGTAATACAGTGCAGGGTAATACAGTGCAGGGTAATACAGTACAAGATAATACAGTGCAGGGTAATACAGTGCAGGGTAATACAGTGCAGGGTAATACAGTGCAAGATAATACAGTGCAGGGTAATACAGTGCAGGGTAATACAGTGCAAGATAATACAGTACAAGATAATACAGTACAGGGTAATACAGTGCAGGGTAATACAGTGCAGGATAATACAGTACAGGGTAATACAGTGCAGGGTAATACAGTACAGGGTAATACAGTGCAGGATAATACAGTACAAGATAATACAGTGCAGGGTAATACAGTGCAGGGTAATACAGTGCAGGGTAATACAGTGCAGGGTAATACAGTGCAGGGTAATACAGTGCAGGGTAATACAGTGCAGGGTAATACAGTGCAAGATAATACAGTGCAGGGTAATACAGTGCAGGGTAATACAGTGCAGGGTAATACAGTGAAGGGTAATACAGTGCAGGGTAATACAGTGCAAGATAATACAGTACAAGATAATACAGTGCAGGGTAATACAGTGCAGGGTAATACAGTGCAGGGTAATACAGTGCAGGGTAATACAGTGCAGGGTAATACAGTGCAGGGTAATACAGTGCAAGATAATACAGTGCAGGGTAATACAGTGCAGGGTAATACAGTGCAGGATAATACAGTGCAGGGTAATACTGTGCAGGGTAATACAGTGCAGGGTAATACAGTACAAGATAATACAGTGAAGGGTGATACAGTGCAGGGTAACACAGTGCAAGATAATACAGTACAAGATAATACAGTGCAGGGTAATACAGTGCAGGGTAATACAGTGCAGGATAATACAGTGCAGGGTAATACTGTGCAGGGTAATACAGTGCAGGGTAATACAGTACAAGATAATACAGTGCAGGGTAACACAGTGCAGGGTAATATAGTTCAGGGTAATACAGTGCAGGGTAATACAGTACAAGATAATACAGTGCAGGGTAATACAGTGCAGGGTAATACAGTACAGGGTATATACAGTACAAGATAAAAAAGTACAGGGTAATACAGTACAAGATAATACAGTGAAGGGTAATACAGTGCAGGGTAACACAGTGCAGGGTAATACAGTGCAGGGTAATACAGTGCAGGGTAATACAGTGCAGGGTAATACAGTACAAGGTAATACTGTGCAGGGTAATACAGTGCAGGGCAATACAGTACAGGGTAATACAGTGCAGGGTAATACAGTGCAGGGTAATACAGTACAGGGTAATACAGTGCAGGGTAATACTGTGCAGGGTAATACAGTGCAGGGTAATACAGTACAAGATAATACAGTGCAGGGTAACACAGTGCAGGGTAATATAGTTCAGGGTAATACAATACAGGATAACAGAGTACGGGGTAATACAGTACCGGGTAATACAGTACAGGATAATGTAGTACAGGGTAATACAGTACATGGTAATACAGTACAAGATAACACAGTACAGGGGCCAGGAACCACCGTGACAGTACAGGGGTGTCGTAGACATGGCGTCGATAATACAAGAGTAGTGCGATACGAGTACAGGAGCGCGCGTCTGCTCGAGGAGCTCTTGGGGAAAGATACGCAGATGTGCATGCGTGCAGGGACCAGACACGGTCCCGCCAATACCCATCAAAGTAAGGCACTAGAGCAACCAATATCCCTCGAAACACGATGATCTGCCGGACAGTGTCCTTGGGCTGCCTCCAGTCAACACGGGCAAGGCCCACAGCCACACACGCACGTACTGTGAGCGCTCCTGGCTTGCTTGTGGCGGTGTTGTGGAGCACCCCCAAGAGTCGCAACACCTGGGCGCTCCCCAGCACGCAACTGCCCCAACCGCGATGATGACTCCGACTGGCCTGACTGGCATGGTTGGCCCGGCCCCGTGGACTGCCCCGAGGACGGGACCACCTGCCCGAAGCTCCGTTTCACCCTCAGCAGCTGGGCTAGCGCGGTGGCGTCAGCGTCCGCGGCGTGGTCACCGCTTGCATTCTTGCCGCTGCTGGCATCCAGGCTGTTGCTGGCGTTGTGGTGGTTGCTTGCATGCGCGCCCACGAGATGCCGCTGCTGGCACGATGGGGTGGCTTTATGGCTACCCTGCACGGTGATCATGGGCACGAGGCACAAGGAACGAGGCGCGAGTCCCGAGTCCCTGGTCATGAGTCATGAGTCCCGAGTCCCGAGTCCCGAGTCCCGAGTCCCGAGTCCCGAGTCCCGAGTCCCGAGTCCCGAGTCCCGAGTCCCGAGTCCCGAGTCCCGAGTCCCGAGTCCCGAGTCCCGAGTCCCGAGTCCCGAGTCCCGAGTCCCAAGGCCCAAGGCCCAAGGCCCAAGGCCCAAGGCCCAAGGCCCAAGGCCCAAGGCCCAAGGCCCAAGGCCCAAGGCCCAAGGCCCAAGGCCCAAGGCCCAAGGCCCAAGGCCCAAGGCCCAAGGCCCAAGGCCCAAGGCCCAAGGCCCAAGGCCCAAGGCCCAAGGCCCAAGGCCCAAGGCCCAAGGCCCAAGGCCCAAGGCCCAAGGCCCAAGGCCCAAGGCCCAAGGCCCAAGGCCCAAGGCCCAAGGCCCAAGGCCCAAGGCCCAAGGCCCAAGGCCCAAGGCCCAAGGCCCAAGGCCCAAGGCCCAAGGCCCAAGGCCCGAGGCCCAAGGCCCAAGGCGCAAGGCACGAGGCACAAGGCACAAGGCACAAGGCACAAGGCACAAGGCACAAGGCACAAGGCACAAGGCACAAGGCCCAAGGCACAAGGCCCAAGGCACAAGGCCCAAGGCCCAAGGCCCAAGGCCCAAGGCACAAGGCGCAAGGCACAAGGCACAAGGCACAAGGCACAAGGCACAAGGCACAAGGCACAAGGCACAAGGCACAAGGCACAAGGCACAAGGCACAAGGCACAAGGCACAAGGCACAAGGCACAAGGCCCAAGGCCCAAGGCCCAAGGCCCAAGGCCCAAGGCCCAAGGCACAAGGCACAAGGCACAAGGCCCAAGGCACAAGGCCCAAGGCCCAAGGCCCAAGGCCCAAGGCCCAAGGCCCAAGGCGCAAGGCACAAGGCGCAAGGCACAAGGCACAAGGCACAAGGCACAAGGCGCAAGGCGCAAGGCACAAGGCACAAGGCACAAGGCACAAGGCACAAGGCACAAGGCACAAGGCACAAGGCACAAGGCACAAGGCACAAGGCGCAAGGCACAAGGCACAAGGCACAAGGCACAAGGCACAAGGCACAAGGCACACGGCACAAGGCACAAGGCACGAGGCACAAGGCACAAGGCACAAGGCACGAGGCCCAAGGCCCAAGGCACAAGGCACAAGGCACAAGGCCCAAGGCCCAAGGCACAAGGCACAAGGCACAAGGCCCAAGGCCCAAGGCCCAAGGCCCAAGGCCCAAGGCCCAAGGCCCAAGGCCCAAGGCACAAGGCCCAAGGCCCAAGGCCCAAGGCCCAAGGCCCAAGGCCCAAGGCCCAAGGCCCAAGGCCCAAGGCCCAAGGCCCAAGGCACAAGGCGCAAGGCACAAGGCACAAGGCACAAGGCCCAAGGCACAAGGCACAAGGCCCAAGGCACAAGGCACAAGGCGCAAGGCCCAAGGCCCAAGGCACAAGGCGCAAGGCACAAGGCACAAGGCACAAGGCCCAAGGCACAAGACACAAGGCACAAGGCACAAGGCACAAGGCACAAGGCACAAGGCACAAGGCGCAAGGCACAAGGCGCAAGACACAAGGCACAAGGCACAAGGCACAAGGCACAAGGCACAAGGCACAAGGCACAAGGCACAAGGCACAAGGCACAAGGCACAAGGCACAAGGCACAAGGCACAAGGCACAAGGCACAAGGCGCAAGGCACAAGGCACAAGGCACAAGACACAAGGCACAAGGCCCAAGGCACAAGGCACAAGGCCCAAGGCCCAAGGCACAAGGCACAAGGCACAAGGCCCAAGGCACAAGACCGACAGGATCTGACGTAGGTGTGCACGCAACTATGACGATGGGGCCAGCCTCAACGATGGCGTCAAAGGTAGCGTTCCATGGGGGCCGGTATGATGGGCTGCATGTAACAATTACAAGATTCATTTTAACTGCACCGCATCGGGACTAGGAAGGGGCAGGTCAGGGGCACAGGTAGGGGGGCTGGTGGAGAATGACCAAAGTGACAGGGAATGACCAAGGTATGTTTTGCAACAAATCAACAGCTATGTTTTGCAACAAAATCGACTCGATGGGCGCATGGTGAGAGTTCCCCGTGCACGCACCCGTGCGGCATTGGGTGGCATGGCCTCCCAACCATTCTGCAATGGGACAGTCGTGCGGTCGGTATGACTCGCTTTCCTTGTCACGGATGACGTGGCGCAAGGCTGCTCCGCTGGTATGGGATCCCCTCCTATGGGCGTGCATGGCTTCACAACACTCTGCCCGCATGGCGCGTTCTTGATGGAGTTGTGGAACCTCGGCGTGAACGCGGTGCGCAAGGCGCTCAGGGAAGGAGTGGGGCACGCGTCCACTCGCCCGCTCGTTCTGCGCCTGCCCACAGGACAAGGTGGACGTGCACGATAGCTACGGGTCAGCAGCTCCTGCCGAGTACATCGAGACTATATTGACAGGCACAAACAGTTACGGTATAGTCAAGTTACGGATAAACATTGGCACCGCTCGGCGTGATTCCTTACAGGGAGTTCTCCGCCTCGCCAGCGTGGGCGCTGCTGTTGGCATGCCGTGCCAAAACTTCTTTTATTGTCTGGTGGCGACTGCCGCGTCCCATTCACCTCCAACCCTTGCAGGACGGAAGGCAGATGGTTGGGTTAACGAAGGAATGGCCTGACCCTATGCATATTGTCGTGCTGCTTCCCCGCAGTCGGCCAATGGCTGGTATCAGCTACCATGTATGGCATGCGACGTTCTTGATGCAACAAACTTTCTATCCTAATCTACGCTGAACTGGGATAATATTGCGTGTTTATTATCCCACGCCCATACAGGGTCCATAGACGTGGCTAGACAGTCCGCCTTAACATATACATTCCGCAAGGCGTGATATCCGCTGCCATGTCATCCAACATATATGGGCCGTCCGAGCAACATTTTATACACCCCTGTAAGCGACTTTGCAAAAATCCTCGCGACAAACTCATGTGTCATGATCATTTTATCAACAGCCATATCCCCATCCTATTAAACTACACCGGACATCGAGGCGAGTACCTAGTACAAACGCGGAATCGATCTTCCGGCGGTTAACTCCTCACGACATCACCCTCAGCTGGTTGTCTTGATGACCCTCATAATCTCATGGCTAGTGGCTTGCCTACGTACATACATTACCAGTCCCCATCGTCACTGCAAGATTGACTACCTTACAGAAGGGATCGATGGCTTGCTGCACGTGCCTGCCTCCGGCCTCGGCATGCGCGAACCTGCGCGAACCTGGCGCAAACAGGGCGCAAGCCATTTTCAAAGTGCGCGCGCATGTGACTTGTGAGGCTGTGACACGTTGGCACAGGCTGGCACTATGGCACCTAGCACGGCGCGACGCGACCCCACTCTCCCCACTCATAAATAACACCAACCAACGCTCCACGCATCCTCTATCAAAATATCAAATTCACAACCCTGATCATTATTAGCCCACAGGCCTATACCGAGTACAGAGGCTGTACAGACGAGGCTGTTGTAGACTTGTAGGACCGAGTAGGACGCGGAAGCTCTGACAGGATTTTTATTCGGGCGCATTTGCCCCGTGCCTGCAAGTCTGCAACGTCATTACTCATTTCAATGCCGATCCCGAGCTATTACCTAATGTCGGTCAATGTGATTGATGAGCGTTGCCCAGATCGAGAAAGCCTTGCACGCGTAGATGTGGCACGATACGCTATGGCAGTTAATTTAGCTTTTATTTTCTCGGAATGTAAGTCAATGTAAATTAAGTCGGCCATTTTGCTTTGGTTGTCTAGGTGCACGGCACTGCCACTTCCATATGATTGCTGAATTGACGCCTAGGAGGAATTCAAATGAGCAAGCATTCTGGCGATCATGTTTGAAGAATGGTTTTGTCTCCAAAGCAAAGGAAATTTCCCCAAGAGGGACGATCTAGTCCAAGTCAAGAGGCTAGCAAACCACCTCCAGCAATCGCCACGGTGACGGTCCGTTCTCATCCGGTTGCTGCAAATCGACCTTTGAAGGAGGGACCTCGCACGTTTCAGTCTGCCATCCGTTTCTTGCAGGACGAATGGAAAGGCCACGAATGTTTGAAGTCGCAGTGGATGCGAGAAAGAGAAGTCCTGCTGGTACGTTGGGTACAGTCTTCTTAGTGGGGGGACCCAATTCAACTACCTACCACGAGACTGTCATGCGAGGTAACTTTCGGGCTTCCCCAGCAGGATATAAACAGGCCCGTGACTACGATGAACTTTGATTACACAGCTTACGTTGCTGCCTGTCATGAATTCATGGTCATGAGTACCGATGGGTCAATTACGGTATGTTGAAAGCAGCACCTGTTTGATTGCGTCAGGTTTTCAGCAGCTTAATTTCACACCTGCGCGATGGATGTAGAATCCTAGGCAGGTCAAGGGAGCCATCGCATCCAGCGACCCTTCCCTGTAATATCTTCAAGATTGAGGCTATTTCGGTCAGCCTTTTGAGGGGAGACGCTGTTTTGGCATGGAATCACATCACACCCTTGTTTATCGGTTCCTGTTTATGTCCCTGCGCCCCCCTTCCACAGGAGAGCGTGGTGGGCCTGGAGCGCGACCTGGCGCGCAGCCAGAGCCTGGTGGGGATGCTGGAGAACCGCATCGCAATGCTGGAGCACGCGATACGCATGGAGAGGTGGGTGGGGTGGGGTGGGGTGGGGTGGGGTGGGGTGGGGTGGGGTGGGTGGGGTGGGGTGGGGTGGGGTGGGGTGGGGTGGGGTGGGTGGGGTGGGGTGGGGTGGGGTGGGTGGGGTGGGGTGGGGCTGGGTGGAAGGGGTGGGGTGGGGTGGGTGGAAGTGGGTGGGTGGGGATGGGTGGAAGTGGGTGGGTGGGGGTGGGTGGAAGTGGGTGGGTGGGGGTGGGTGGAAGTGGGTGGGTGGGGTGGGTGGGGTGGGGTGGGGTGGGGGCGGGCGGGGCGGGGCGGGGCGGGGCGGGACGGGGCGGGGCGGGGCGGGGCGGGGCGGGGCGGGGCGGGGCGGGGCGGGGGGCGGGGCGGGGCGGGGCGGGGCGGGGCGGGCGGGGCGGGGCGGGGCGGGGCGGGGCGGGGCGGGGCGGGGCGGGGCGGGGCGGGGCGGGGCGGGGCGGGCGGGGCGGGGCGGGGCGGGGCGGGGCGGGGCGGGGCGGGGCGGGGGCGGGCGGGGCGGGGCGGGGCGGGGCGGGGCGGGGCGGGCGGGGCGGGGCGGGGCGGGGCGGGGCGGGGCGGGGCGGGGCGGGGCGGGGCGGGGCGGGGCGGGGCGGGGCGGGGCGGGGCGGGGCGGGGCGGGGCGGGCGGGGCGGCGGGGCGGGGCGGGGCGGGGCGGGGCGGGGCGGGGCGGGCGGGGCGGGGCGGGGCGGGGCGGGGCGGGGCGGGGCGGGGCGGGGCGGGGCGGGGCGGGGCGGGGCGGGGCGGGGCGGGGCGGGGCGGGGCGGGCGGGCGGGGCGGGGCGGGGCGGGGCGGGCGGGGCGGGGCGGGCGGGGCGGGGCGGGGCGGGGCGGGGCGGGGCGGGGCGGGGCGGGGCGGGGCGGGGCGGGGCGGGCGGGCGGGGCGGGGCGGGGCGGGGCGGGGCGGGGCGGGGCGGGGCGGGGCGGGGCGGGGCGGGGCGGGGCGGGGCGGGGCGGGCGGGGCGGGGCGGGGCGGGGCGGGGCGGGGCGGGCGGCGGGGCGGGGCGGGGCGGGGCGGGGCGGGGCGGGGCGGGGCGGGGCGGGGCGGCGCGCGGGCGGGGCGGGGCGGGGTGGGGCGGGGCGGGGCGGGCGGGGCGGGCGGGGGGTGGTGGGGGGGGGGGGGGGGGGGGGTGGGGGGTGGGGTGGGGGGGGTGGGGTGGGGTGGGTGGGGTGGGGTGGGGTGGGGTGGGGTGGGGTGGGGTGGGGTGGGGTGGGGTGGGGTGGGGTGGGGTGGGGTGGGGTGGGGTGGGGTGGGGTGGGGTGGGTGGGGTGGTGGGGGGTGGGTGGGGTGGGGTGGGTGGGGGGGTGGTGGGGTGGGGTGGGGTGGGGTGGGGTGGGTGGGGCGGGGCGGGATGGGGCGGGGCGGGGGGTGGGTGGGTGGTGGTGGGGTGGGGTTGGGGGATGGGGTGGCGTGGGGTGGGGTGGGGTGAGGTGGGGTGGGGTGGGGTGGGGTGTGGTGGGGTGGGGTGGGTGGGGTGGGTGGGGTGGGGTGGGGTGGGGTGGGTGGGGTGGGGTGGGGTGGGGTGGGGTGGGGTGGGGTGGGTGGGTGGGGTGGGGTGGGGTGGGGTGGGGGTGGGGTGGGGTGGGGTGGGGTGGGGTGGTGGGGTGGGGTGGGTGGGGTGGGGTGGGTGGGGTGGGTGGGGTGGGGGTGGGTGGAAGGTGGGTGGGGGGGGTGGAAGTGGGTGGGTGGGGATGGGTGGAAGTGGGTGGGTGGGGGTGGGTGGAAGTGGGTGGGTGGGGGTGGGTGGGTGGGGGGGGGTGGGTGGGGTGGGGTGGGGTGGGGGCGGGCGGGGCGGGCGGGGCGGGGCGGGACGGGGCGGGGCGGGGCGGGGCGGGCGGGGCGGGGCGGGGCGGGGCGGGGCGGCCCGCCCAGTCCCCCCAGCCCAGCCCAACCCAGCCCAGCCCAGCCCAGCCCAGCCCAGCCCAGCCCAGCCCAGCCCCAGCCCGCCCAGCCAGCCAGCCCAGCCAGCCAGCCCAGCCCAGCCCAGCCCAGCCCAGCCCAGCCCAGCCCAGCCCAGCCCAGCCCAGCCCAGCCAGCCCAGCCCCAGCCCAGCCCAGCCCAGCCCCCACCCACCCACCCCACCCACCCCCCACCCCACCCACCCACCCCACCCCACCCCACCCCACCCCACCCCACCCCACCCCACCCCCCCACCACCCACCCCACCCCACCCCACCCCACCCACACCCCACCCCACCACACCCCACCCACCCACCACCCCACCCCACCCACCCCACCCCACCCCACCCACCCCACCCCACCCCACCCCACCCACCCACCACCACCCCACCCCACCCCACCCACCCCACCCCACCCCACGCCACCCATCCCCCCAACCCCACCCCACCACCACCCACCCACCGCCCCGCCCCATCCCGCCCGCCCCACCCCACCCCACCCCCCACCCACCCCACCCCACCCACCCACCCACCACCCACCCCACCCCACCCACCCCACCCCACCCCACCCCACCCCACCCCACCCCACCCCACCCACCCACCCCACCCCACCCCACCCCACCCACCCCACCCCACACCCACCCCACCCCACCCCACCCCACCCCACCCCACCCCACCCACCCACCCCACCCCACGCCCACCCCCCCACCCCACCCCCACCCCACCCCCACCCACGCCGCCGCCCCGCCCACCCAGCCGCCCCGCCCCGCCCACCCCCCCGCCCCGCCCCGCGCCGCCCCGCCCCGCCCGCCCGCCCCGCCCGCCCCGCCCCGCCCGCCCCCGCGCCGCCCGCCCCGCCCCGCCCCGCCCCGCCCGCCCCGCCCCCCGCCCCGCCCCGCCCCGCCCCGCCCCGCCCCCGCCCGCCCCGCCCGCCCGCCGCCCGCCCGCCCCGCCCCGCCCGCCCCGCCCGGCCCCGCCCGCCGCCCCGCCCGCCCCGCCCCACGCCACCCCGCCGCCCCGCCCCGCCGCCCCGCCCCGCCCGCCCGCCCAGCCCGCCCGCCCGCCCCCGCCCCGCCCGCCCCGCCCGCCCCGCCCCGCCCCGCCCCGCCCGCCCGCCCCGCTCCCCCCGCCCCGCCCGCCCCGCCCCCCCCGCCCCGCCCGCCCCGCCCCGCCTCGCCGCCCGCCCCGCCCCGCCCCGCCCCGCCCCCCGCCCCGCCCGCCCCCCGCCCCGCCCCGCCCGCCCGCCCCGCCCCGCCCCGCCCGCCGCCGCCCCCGCGCCCCGCCCCGCCCCGCCCCGCCCCGCCCCGCCCCGCCCCGCCCCGCCCGCCCCGCCCCGCCCCGCCCGCCCCGCCCGCCCCGCCCCGCCCGCCGCCGCCCCCCGCCCGCCCCGCCCGCCCGCCCGCCCCGCCCGCCCCGCCCGCCCGCCGCCCGCCCCGCCCCGCCCCGCCCGCCCGCCCTGCCCCGCCCCGCCCCGCCCGCCCCGCCCCGCCCGCGCCCGCCCCGCCGTCCGCCCCGCCCGCGCCCCGCCCTGCCGCCCCCACCACCCCACCCCACCCACTCACCCCCCCTCCACCCACCCACCACCCACCCTCCACCCACCCCTACCCACCACTCCCCATCCCACCTCACCCACTCCACCCACCCCACCCCCTCCTTCCAAGCCCACCCCACCCACCCCACCCACCCCAGCACCACCACCCACCCACCGCCACCAGCACCCCCCCACCCCACCCACGCCACCCCATCCCCACCCCCCCACCCCACCCACACCCCACCCTCACCGGCCACCCCACGCCCACCACACCCACCACCCCGAGCCCCCACCCGATCCTTCCATGATTGTCTCTCCACCCCACCCCCCCAACCCCACCCCACCACGCACCCCCCCACCCCCCCACCCACCCACCCCCACCCCACCCCACCCCCACCTCAGCCCCACCCAACTCCAACGCCACCACCATCCCCGCTAACCCACCCACCACCAACCCACACACCCCCGCTCCGCCCCGCCCCGCCCCCACGCCCAACCCACCCCACCCCACCACCCCACCCACCCACCCACCCCACCCCAACCCACACCACCCCACCCCACCCCACCCCACCACCCCACCCGCACCCACCGCCACCCCACCCACCCCAGACCCCACCTCCACCCACCCACCCCCCCCCACCGCACCCACCCAGCCTCCACTCCCCCCCACCCCACCCACCTCACACCACCAGCATCCACCCACCCCACCCACCCACCCCACCCCACGCCACCCATCCTCCACCCCACCCACCCCCGCCCACCCCCCACCACCCCGCCCGCCCCACGCCCGCCCCGCCCCGTCCCACCCCCCGCCCCGCCCGCCGCGCCGCCGCTGCGCCCCGCCCCTACCCGCCCGCCGCCCGGCCGCCGCCTCCGCGCCGCCCCTCCGCCCCGCCCCGCCCGCCCCGCCCCCGCCCCCCGCCCCCCCCGCCCGCCCCGCCCTCGCCGCCCCGCCGCCGCCCGCCTCCGCCCAGCCCGCCCCCGCCCCGCCCCGCCAGACCGTCCCGCCCAGAGCCGGCTCCCCGCGCCCGCCCCGCCCGCCGCCCCGCCCCGCGCCGCCCGCCACCGCCGCTACCCGCCCGCCCCGCCCCGCCCCGCCCGCCCGCCCCGCCCCGCCCGCCACCGCCCGTCCGTCCCGCCCCGCCCCGCCACGCCCGCCCCCCAACCCACCATCCACCCCACCCACCCCCACCCACCCACTTTCCACCCCCCCCACCACCCACTTCACCCACCCCGCACCAACCACTTCCACCCATCCCCCCACTCACTTTCCACCACACCCCCACCCCACCCCTTCTCACCCACCCCACCCACACCCACCCACCTCCCCCACCCACCCCACCCCACCCCACCCCACCCCACCCCACCCATGGGCCCACCCAACCCACCCACCCCACCCCCCACCGCCACCCACCCACCCTCCACCCCCCCACCCACCACCACCCCACCCCACCCCACCCCCCACCCACCCCCACCCCACCCCCGACCCCCCACACCCCACCCCCCGCACCCCACCTCTAACCCACCCCACCCACGCCACCTGCATCCCCCCACCCCACCCCACCACACCCCCCACCCCCCGCCCCGCCCCATCCCGCCCCGCCCGACACCCCACCCCACCCACTCCACGCCACCCCACCCACCCACCCACCTCCACCACCCACCCCACCACCTCCACCCACCCCAACCCCACTCCACCACCCGCACGCACCCCACCCACCAAGAGCCACCCCACCCACCCCACCCCACCCCACC
>RPFO01000115.1:678473-899208 GCA_009746045.1 Mesostigma viride | reverse complement strand
CCACCCACCCAACACCTGTCCCGCCCCAGCCCCACCTGCCCCCCGACCCCGCCACTTCCCCTCGCCGCCCCACACTTTCACTCCCGCCAGGCCCCATCTGCTCTCCCCGTCTGCCCCTCACTCCCTCTCCTCCCCTCGTCCCTCACGCCTCCCCCCCCGCCACCCCCGCCGCCCCACCCCCGCCCCGCCGCCCGCGCCGCCCCGCCCTCCCCCCCCGCCCCGACCCCGCCCCGCCCCCCCGCGCCCCGCGCCGCTCCGCCCCCCCGCCCCCCCCGCTCCCCGCCCGCCCCGCCCCTTCCCCCCGCCCGACCACCCGCCCCCGCCGCCCCCCGTCGCCCCCCCAGGCCGCCGCCCCCGCCACCCCGCCCCGGCCCGCCCCGCCCCCGCCCCGCCCCCGTCCCCGCCCCGCCCCGCCCCGGCCCGCCCGACCCCGGCCACCCGCCCCCGCCCCGCCCGGGCCCGCACCCGGGCTGGGGTGGGTGGGGGTGGGTGGAAGTGGGTGGGTGGGGTGGGTGGGTGGGGCGGGGTGGGGGGGGGAGGGGGGAGGGGGGGGAGGGGGGCAGGGGGGAAGGGGGGGAGGGGGGGAGGGGGGAGGGGGGGAGGGAGAGGGGGGGCATGCCATACGCATGGCGAGGTGAGGTGCAGAGTACGGGGCATGTACCGTCAAAATGATCATTGACCATCACGATGGCCAACATGGGGTATGCGACGCGCAAGCAGAGGTCGGCAATGCATAGCAGCATAGTATACTAGGATATGTGGGGGGCAGCCTCCCAGAGGTGAGTGGGGCTGCACCCACAATCTCACCTAGCAGAGCGACATCAGATCCGGCAACGATAGCCCATCGAGAAACGTCGTTGGGGTGACCCTCGGTCACTACAGCTTTGCAAGGCGACCTCCCTTCGCGGTGGCAGGGCGCGTCAGGGGACGCATGGACGGGCTCCTTTTGGCTTGCACTGACATCCGTCACTATCTCGCCCACACACCCCTGGTCCTCGTGCATTCTCGTCCCCCCCGCTACCAGGCTGGGCCAACCCAGCGCCTCGCTCGTGTTCTGGACGCCGCCCCACGCACAGCTACTTCAGCAGCTAGGGCTCACCGATGCGGCCACGGCGGCGGCAACAGCGAGCGTTGTCAGCCCCAACGAAACACCCCGTTTCGCGTCCCTGGTCTCTCCCAGGGCAGCGGCGCAGGCCAAAGCGGGGAGGGGGGGCGCATCTGCCACCCCCCTCACCCCGCCCAAACCTGGGAGCATGCGCAGCAACCGGCCCGCGGGGCCCGTGGGGGAGCAAGACGGCACCGTGACGGCTGGTAGTGCTGACGTCAAGCCTCTCCCAATCCCCCTCAGCCCACTGGGTAAGAGCGGCGGCAGCGGCCTGCGAGCGGTGAAGCTGCTCAAGCCGGTGCGCACGCTTAACTCGCTGCAGATCCCAGCGCGCAGCGAGGGGGCGGAGGACGGCGAGGCCTGGTCCGGTGGGTGGCTTGCTGGGTGGTCAAGCGCATGAGCTGGGCATGATGGCTTTGTTGGGTCGCTGTTCTTGGCGCAGGCTTGTCTGCAAGCCAGGCACAAATTTTGGGTGCGCGGCCACAGCCTGTGGGTTGATTGGTGTGGTTGCTGGGGCGCCATGTCGTGTGGGCTCATGTCGTATCTCTGAGTCTGCTGCGTAGGTGGTGCTAAGCCCAAGCACGCTGACCCCATAGGGTAGGCCACCCGCGTGAGACGTCGTGTCGACAAGTGGCGTGCCTGCCTGTGGTCTCCCATCACACGTCAGCACGGGGATGGTTCGCTCATCCTCGGGGAGTGGGCGATGTGCGGCGGATGGATTGCTTCATGTGCCAGATGGCATTTTGCTGCTGGCTTGCCAAACGGGTTGCAACAAAAAAAAAAAGTGAGATATTAGATATCATACTACATACTTGTACCACCACTACAGATAGTACACAAGTATATGAATTGTATGTACCACTAGTTGCACACTATGTAACTATACTACCATCTTGGTACTGTTATATCCTTATGCCTCCCTTATAGACCGTGGCTTACAGCTCTCATTTCTGCAAGTCCATTTACTTGCTTCATGCGCCTGGGTGGGCCGCCTCCCCTGCATGCCACATATGCGGTCCTCTTCAACTGATGTCCAACCACGCGGTGGCCCTGGAGACATCATGAGACGACATGCGCTGACATCAGACACACTGCCTGCTGCTCTCCTGTCCTTGGTCACCGATACCGTCTCTGTGCTTGGTCTCCAACGCCATCATGCATCCCATCACCCAACCAATACGCCAGTCGTCTGCCTCGACAAAGCACCCGCGGGTGCCGCCCCGTCGTCATCTTCCCCAGCAGCTGAGAGGGATACCCTGGCCGACCTGTCCTCGGCATCCTCGGCCTCCGGCGACGATGACATCAGCATTGACGACGCCAACGTGACAGATGCGGTCGAGGACGCCATCCTGCAACCGAGGCAACTTCCGCTGTCGCCGCCACTGTCCCCGGTCCCAGAGGCACGGTTTGCGCGCCGAGGGGGCCCATCCCCCACCTTCAAGAGGTCATCAGGGGGGGGGTCGGGTGACCCACTTTTCTTTGCCAGCCGGGTCGAGGCCGTTGGTCCGGAGCCCCTGGAGGGCCGGGGCAGGCATCTGTTAGCGGACTTGGAGGGGGTGGCCCCTCGTGCGCCCTCGCACTTGCCTGGCACATCCTCTTTATCGCCCTCCATGCCGCTGGGCCCGATGACGCTTCCCTTGTTCGATCGGCACGGCGACAAGTCAGACCCCCTTAAGCCGCAGGAGGAGGGCGGCGTGCGGTTGCTGATGTCACTCTCCGATGATGGTGTCGGCGCGCAGATGCCAGTACACAGGGCCAAGGGGGCGGGGATGCCAGCTTTCAGCTGGGGGACCAAGGGCAAGCCGCGACGGCGGTCAGAGCCGGACAGCATCAGTGTGGCGCGCGCGAGGGAGATGGGTCACAATGGGGGCGACGGACCCGCGCGCGGCAGGAAGGAGGGCGCGTGGGAACTGGGGGAGGCAGGTGTGCAAGCGAGAGGGAACGCGGGGGCGGCCAAGGAGAAGATAGAGAATGTCACTACCGCTAGTGTGGCAAATACCAGTAGTCCAAACGGGGCGCAGGAGAGCAACGAGCTGGCAGAGCTCATGGCGCGCGTGAACGTGTCGTGGGCCAGCAGTAGCTCCGCAGAGGCGGAGGAGAGGTCATTCCCTTGGTCCCCTGATGCAGCCAAGGGGCTGGCCAGCGCGCCACCTGGCGACGGGACAAGGCAGGGGGGCGGGACAGGGGAGTCGGAGGAAATGGATCCGCTGCTGGCGCCGTACCGCAGCCGGCGGACATCCCAGGACCACCTGGCAGTGCGGCGGGCGTCCTCGGACGGTCCTGCCACCTCGGTCCCGTACTTGAAGCGGTTTGCGTCGCACCTGAGTGGTGTGCGGGCGGTCGCGTTTGACGCGGGTGGATCGAGCGCGCGGGCCATGGTCACGGCGAGCGATGATTGCACGCTGCGGCTGTGGCGGCTATCAGAAGCCAATGTGTCCAGGTGAACGGCACGCATTTCGTTTTCGTGGGCGGGTGTGCTCATGTGGAGGTGTGCGTGGGATAGCCGACACGGGATGCTCCGTAGGTCTAGGTCGTGGGCTGTATTGTATCTCCAGGGTGTGGTGTAGCTGGTACCCGCAAGATGCCAGCATGGAGTACGTCGTACCTGTTGCCGTGTGGACGCGATGACATGCGAACTTGTGGCGTGGCTACACCAAGGCAACACCGCCGGGTGGTCGGACTTCTGTTTTGCATGGCACGTCTGCATGCAGGTGTGCACACATGGTGGTGTGTCGCTTCTTCCGAACAATGTCTCAGGAATGCCGAACAGATTCTGAGGAAAGGATGTCTCTGGAAATTTGATGTCGTGTGGTGCTCCAAGCGATTGCTGGTTGGCACCTCGTGGTCACGCGATGGAAGTTTCGATTCTTTTTTTAGTTTTTTAAATCATCGAAACAACCAGCGCAGGCCAGAAAATCTGGACAGTCCAGACCATGGTATCTGGAGCCTGCTATCATCTTATCCGCGTTTGTCGAGTCGTTGGTGACTATGGAGTTTTATATAGTACTACATAATTTTGTTTTATGTTTGACAGCGGGATAACCAAGTACTTCCGAAGCGCTTCTTCCTCTGTCACTTCTTTCATTGCATACTCGGTTTTCGGCCTCAAGTTCAGTCATGCTGACGCTTCGTGGTTTTCCTGTTGGAGTGCTAAACATGTCCCCACCTGTAGCTTCTGGTGCATTCTACAACAGAACGACAGATGTGTTGGCATGTAGCAGCAATGCCACATGTTCAACGACTTTTTCTCAAACCCTCATTTGATACACCCCTCGACCTTGCTGCCTTTTGGCTGCTGGCTCCTGAACATGCCAGGGACGGCCGAGGGGGTGCCTCCGCAGATGCGGTGGATGCCGAGCCCCAGGCCACGTTCCGCGGCCACCTGCGCACGGTGTGCTGCGCGGCGCTGGCTTCCGCCACCAACAGGGCCTTCAGCGGGGGCGTGGACGGCAGCATACGGGTCTGGTGAGTGGTGCATGCGCCAAGCCAAATGATGGTGATTTCACACCAGGTCAATAGATACATGCATCGCGTAGACGTATGCCGGCTCACCTTTCGTCGCGCACTCCACAGCCTGGTGCAAGTAGCCCGGCAAAGCTGGTAGAGATTTGGTGATCGAAGCGGCGTGACACCAATCACAGATGCCGTCAGACCAGATCGGTCATGCATGCGCCAGACCACCGGCACACCTTGCTGGTGCATGTCATGCTCATGACTGTTGCAATCACCACACCCACGCCCTCATCGTCTTGTGCGCAGGGACCTGCCCCCCGCCGACTACTTCCTCTACGCCAGCAGCGGGCACGTGAAACCCAGCGCCAAGCGGGTGATCGCGGCGCACACCGACGTGGTCTGGGACATCAGCGCACACCCAGGTGGGAGGATGACGCCAGCTGTCACGATGAGCTGTCGTGATGATTCTGTTAGTATGATTTTATCTTGAGACCCACAGAAGCAGCTTGCTGAGGAGGGTGCCAGTGCGCTTGCCATGCCCGGTGGCATTGCCTAATGGTGACTTTTCCCTGGGGGACCTCACCTCGCCTGCGGCTCTGCCCTGTGCCAGACATCATTATTGACGAGGTTACTGCTGCAGACTGCCACGCATATCTGTTAGCCTTCCGATGCCATCTAAGATGTGGCACCCGTGTTGTGGCATCTGTGGCGAGAAAAAATGGGTGCGCACATGGTTGTGGAGTGGCTAGGTGGTTAAGGTGCTATTTGCTGCGACCCCTCTTGTTCAATGCCGGTCACCCGACGTGCCCTGACCCTGTGCTGACCCGTGACATCTGCTGCCTTGCCTGCGTCAATGCCCTGCTCTTCCCCTCCCCCATTCCCATTTCCATGCCCACGGCCCTGCAGTGTACCAACACTTGCTGCTCTCGGCTGGTGCGGACGGCACGATGCGGCTGTGGGACACCAACCAGCCCTCGCCGCACGTGCGCACATTCACGTGAGTGTGACAGGTGGCGCGACAGGATGTCGACATATCGTGCTGCTGTTCTGTGGCCTGAAGACGGTGCCACCACATCAGCCCGTGGATCACTGTCTGGATGCGACAACACCCATGCGGGTCGGCTTGCTGCCCATTCCCACTGGGCTCCTGCCCCTACTGCCTATGGTCCAGCATCATTGAGAGTGAGAACAGAATTTTGATATTTTGGCACTTTTGGTGCTTACGATGAGACATGGCGTGTTCCTCGTTCATGCGGAAGACATGCATCCTATGGTTGAGCAGCGTGATGGTGGGCCTGGGGGGAAGTATGACCGCACAGATTCTTGGAGGCAACAGAAAACAGGTATGCAGATCTGCTTCTGCCATCTAGTGCGCACAGGCCGGGGGCACTGCCCTCGTTGGAGCACAGGCCTTGTAAGTTCATCAGCTCACTTAAAAAGCCACTAAACTTAGCTCGCACACATTGCTCGCATTTGTTCATACTTGCTATTTGTTCAAACGTGCTTTCCGTACTTTTCTGTGCGCAACTGCAGCCAGCGCATGACGCCCACCACCACTGCCACCAGGGTGCCCTGGGCCGAGCCGCCCGATGCCTCCTCACCCCATGTGGCAGGTGCCGCATCCCCAGGCAATGCAGAGGGGGCATCCTCCGGTGCCCGTCCTACTTGTGTCGAGTTTTGCCCCTTGGATGACTGCCGCAGCTTTGTTGCAGGTGGGGACTGGGCCTGCCTCGCTTGCGCACACGTTTGTTTGTGGGCGTGGGCGTGGGCGTGGGCGTGGGCGTGGGCGTGGGCGTGGGCGTGGGCGTGGGCGTGGGCGTGGGCGTGGGCGTGGGCGTGGGCGTGGGCGTGGGCGTGGGCGTGGGCGTGGGCGTGGGCGTGGGCGTGGGCGTGGGCGTGGGCGTGGGCGTGGGCGTGGGCGTGGGCGTGGGCGTGGGCGTGGGCGTGGGCGTGGGCGTGGGCGTGGGCGTGGGCGTGGGCGTGGGCTGGGGCGTGGGCGTGGGCGTGGGCGTGGGCGTGGGCGTGGGCGTGGGCGTGGGCGTGGGCGTGGGCGTGGGCGTGGGCGTGGGCGTGGGCGTGGGCGTGGGCGTGGGCGTGGGCGTGGGCGTGGGCGTGGGCGTGGGCGTGGGCGTGGGCGTGGGCGTGGGCGTGGGCGTGGGCGTGGGCGTGGGCGTGGGCGTGGGCGTGGGCGTGGGCGTGGGCGTGGGCGTGGGCGTGGGCTGGGGCGTGGGGCGTGGGCGTGGGCGTGGGCGTGGGCGTGGGCGTGGGCGTGGGCGTAGGCGTGGGCGTGGGCGTGGGCGTGGGCGTGGGCGTGGGCGTGGGCGTGGGCGTGGGCGTGGGCGTGGGCGTGGGCGTGGGCGTGGGCGTGGGCGTGGGCATCCGGGTGCCGCATGATGAGCCGAGCGATAGCTATGGGCACGGTGCTAGGGCAAATGGCAATGCTTGCTCGAAGTGCGTATGCATGGTCCCTGTACTCTTGGTACTGGGCTCCGCACGGGTGACGTGTTTCTCAGGTGGCAGGTGGCAGGATTCCCTCATCCTCGAGCCCCGGAGAGGGGCCATGTCCCGGTAGCAGCGCTCGCTCACTATATACTCACTATAGGTAGCAGCGTTCGCTCAGCCGTGTGCCTGGCAACAGTCACACACGGGTATGCTGATATTTGTTATTGGAAGGTGGCCTCCCACCCATTTGGCATGGTAGGTCATGCTGGTGGGCGCATGTCATAGCACATAGCCGTGCAATGTCATGGGATGAAAGTGGGACTCTGAGTTGTACGTAGACCAACAAATGACTGTCAACGATTATTTAGACCAAGTTGTCCACGTCATGGTCACAGAAAATTGCACAGCGCCAGTACACCGCTTGCTAGCACCTTTGGGTGCACGCTACAGACCGCGAGACGGGGAGACCATGACTGGGGGCTGGGTGGCCCCACAAAGCGATGCGCCGCTGGCAAGTTGAGTAATGCCCGTTAGCTTGTCGATGTTGCTGACAAGTTTGCTGCCTTGCTCCCGGGAAGCCTCTTCTGGGTGCTACCAACGTATCCTTCTTCGACGCCGGGTGTTATTCTGCGTCCTCTTCGACATCTCAGGATTATGACAGCCGCATCCTGAAAGAACATTTTAATATAACGTGCCCCCTGTTTGTCTCTCCCCTGTGACACCCCTTATGCCTTCGCATGCTCGCAACCACCAGGCTTCGCAGACGCCACCGGTCTGCGCTTTGATGTGGAGACAGGGGTTCCCATTGCGGAGATGCGGGCGGCCGCTAATGCTGGCGACAAGGCCATCGACGGGGCAGGCGGCAGCAGTGCCGAGGACAGCACTAGCGCTGCACAGGTCAACCAGATTGCCTGCCACCCATGGCTACCTGTTGCCGTGGTGGCCTATGAATCGGGCATGGTCCGGACGTTTGACCTCAACCAGGGCGGCGCGCAGGTGGCCGGTACGTGCCGTGCATGCGCAAAGGGGGGCGATGTTATTTATAGATGTGAAACGTTTGCCTGCCCAAGTCTGGTGCCATGTGGCCTCACAACGGAGCCCCTTCGATCCCAGGGCAGGACGCCCCGACTTCCGAGCCTCGCTTTAGACATGCCACGCCTATGTAGAGGCAACAGGAGACCTCCAGCGTCCTTCTCTTCTCCCCTCACCCCCCACGGCTTCCCAAGTGCACCTTCCTGCACTACGTCCTCTGCACTATGTCCTCTGCACTGCTTCCTCTGCACTACATTCTCAACAGTGGGGTCTGGCGGTGGCCCCCACGGGTCCATGAAACCGGGTATGGGGCGGAACACTGGCCCCATCATTGTGTGCGAGTGTTGTCAAGCTGTCATTGGTTTGGTGTGCTGCTGTTGTACATCTGCAAGGCTTCACCATCTACAAAACTGCATGGCCAGTCGGTACTCCCTCACCGCTGTCAGGCCGAGCCTAAGAGCAGGTAGATGGGCTTGGTCTCTCCAGCTTGCCTTCCTCATGGCTTGGTTTGTTTAGGTGTGCCTTCCTCATGGCTTGGTTTGTTTCGGCGTGCCTTCCTCATGGGTTGGTTTGTTTGGGCGTGCCTTCCTCATGGCTTGGTTTGTTTGGGCGTGCCTTCCTCATGGCTTGGTTTGTTTGGGCGTGCCTTCCTCATGGCTTGGTTTGTTTGGGTGTGCCTTCTTCATGGCTTGGTTTGTTTAGGTGTGCCTTCCTCATGGGTTGGTTTGTTTAGGTGTGCCTTCCTCATGGCTTGGTTTGTTTGGGCGTGCCTTCCTCATGGCTTGGTTTGTTTAGGTGTGCCTTCCTCATGGGTTGGTTTGTTTACGTGTGCCTTCCTCATGGCTTGGTTTGTTTAGGTGTGCCTTCCTCATGGCTTGGTTTGTTTGGGCGTGCCTTCCTCATGGCTTGGTTTGTTTAGGCGTGCCTTCCTCGTGGCTTGGTTTGTTTAGGTGTGCCTTCCTCATGGCTTGGTTTGGTTAGGTGTGCCTTCCTCATGGCTTGGTTTGTTTAGGTGTGCCTTCCTCATGGGTTGGTTTGTTTAGGTGTGCCTTCCTCATGGCTTGGTTTGTTTAGGTGTGCCTTCCTCATGGCTTGGTTTGTTTAGGCGTGCCTTGCTCATGGCTCGGTTTGTTTGGGCGTGCCTTCCTCATGGCTTGGTTTGTTTAGGCGTGCCTTCCTCGTGGCTCGGTTTGTTTGCGTGTGCCTTCCTCATGGCTTGGTTTGTTTGGGCGTGCCTTCCTCATGGCTTGGTTTGTTTAGGCGTGCCTTCCTCATGGCTTGGTTTGTTTAGGTGTGCCTTCCTCATGGCTTGGTTTGTTTACGTGTGCCTTCCTCATGTCTTGGTTTGTGTACGCTTTCCTTATCGGCCCATGCAGTTCTGCATTGCCACTTGCTGGGGCATCGCATCCCCATCGGTTTAGTGATGACCTGTGCACAGATGGGAGGTTTCGTGCTGTTGTGCTTGGGGTTGATGGACTAGGGTTGACGGGTTGGGGTTGTTGTCCTGCCAAACGTCCCCTTGGCCGTCCAGATCTGCAAGCGCATCCCGCCACCGACGGCACATCCTGTGTCGCGATTGATTCCGGCGGGTGGCAGCTGGCGACGGGGGATCACGCTGGCGTGCTGAAGATCTGGGTACGTGACACCTGGCTGCTGCTGGCATACGCGGGTGTATTTTTGTATCTGGCATACAGTAGCACGTGTCTTTATCTTGCAGCGCAGGAACGCTATCGGATCGGGCACACAAGGGTAACTAGTTTTGGTATCTTGGCACCAGGCATACATACGTGAAGTTTGCTAGTGGGTTCTCAACTCTTGCTGATGGGTCTAAAGCTCCGTGGATGGTGAGCATGGAGCTCGGTAACGGTCGCGCTGTTCGCCAAGGCATGGGATTTTTGGCGGCCAAGGAGTTGTCCTGTGCGCAGCATGGCAGCCTTTGCCCATGGCTGCCATATGCAGGTTGTGACCTGTGGGTCCCTAGAAGTTTAGTAGGGCTCAGGGTCTGGAGGCACGGTATGGTTGGGAAAAGGGTGAATACAGTTGGTAGAATAAACTTGGTAGCGGCAGTGGCAATAACATGGCATAGGAAAACGGGTGGATTTAGGTTTGTCAATGTGGTAAGGAAGTGACGCTTTCCTGGGCGACCGAGCAAGGTAGTAAGCAGATCCTGTGAGGCTCAAGGCAAGTATTTTTCGTTGACTGCGTGGATGGATGACCAAATGCTAACTAGTGTGAGAGATGTGTACATGATGTTGACGCATCTAGGGGCATGTGACGTGGGAATTGCGGCAATCTTTGTCGTGTGCAGGATTTGCGGTCCTCCCATTCCTGCCTGGCTGTCATCCAAGCGCACAAGTGCCTGAGGGGAGAAGGCGTGCTGTGTGCCGCATACGTTCCTTCCGCTGCGACGCATGCGTCCTCGCCTCCATGGCTGGCCACGGGTGGGGCTGATGGGGTTGTCAAGCTTTGGGCAGTTTAGGGCGCCCAGGCCGCTGACGCTCTGTGCTCGACCCTGTGCAGTGCTAGTGGGCTATTACCAAGATTGGCATTGCAACTGCACACAAATAGAGTCAGTTTGCTCATCTCTTAGATGGATTCCTGGCCAATGCAACCGCTCATTTCCAGGATTGGTTGCGATAGCTGCCATCTCGAGCTTCTGCGGACCAAGCGAGTCCAGGGACGGACGGGTCTGTCTTGATTGTGTTGTATGACACACAGAACCAATGAGCCAGTCATGTACAGTACGATTTGCCATCAAGAAGGTGAGTGACTGAATGAAGCCCTACTACCTGCTATATCACACGATTCCTCGTGTTATGTACATGGGGTATTCATTTGATTTCCATTGAGGGTGATTCCTCTTGCTAAATGGCGGGATAGCGATCACAGCTGTGGTGCTTACAACTGGACACACTCCTGGCCGCTAGGAACACCTGCCATGTTCACGCGAGGATGTTTTTAATAGCTCAACCGTCTAGGCCTCGATGAACGTTAGCCAGCCATGAATTTCAAGGTCCACGGCTACACACATCCACCTTCATTCATCTAATTCCATCATCCTGAACGACTAGACTTGTATAGGCGGATAACTGACAACAGCAGCTCGAGCTAGCTACCATGGTCCGGAAATCCGGACTCTTTCAGCTGGATTTCTGGTCTGCGGCGGTTGTCACTTTGATTAATTAATTAATTAATTAATTAATTTAATTAATAGACACGTGACTCAGCGTCACGTTAGCAAGTCCTCAGTGGGAGTCACATATGTAATTGATATCGCAAGCCTACCTAGCTCGAGTACTTACACTATACATTAATGAAAATTAATTAACCCAATTAAAAACATGCGCGCTCCCGTTGGGGACTCACGGAACACAATAATACAGAGTTTAAGTGCTTTTCATTCGGCCTGTATGTTGAATTGGGCATGCCGGCACGCAACAACAGACAAGCAGCCCCTATGTCGATCTGCGAATCATGAAGCTAGGCGAGCATGATCAATGGCAAGACCTCGATCGTTGGTGCCAAAAGTGTGGCTCGTCGATGGGGAAATCGTAAAACTGGCTGGGTGGCTGGATCAGGCTCGGCGGGACGACTGCGCTTGGGCTCAGGAGAGGCCGACGGCGAGGCCTCGAAGAAGGGGCCGAATGTATCACGTACTAAAGCTTGGAAAGTGGTCGTAGGTAGCTGATGTAGATAGATTAGACCGGTAGGACTGTTTGCACCCATCCATCCATCCATCCATCAGGGTTAATGCTCCGTGACTCCCCAACGGGAGCACGAGTCTAATTAATAATTAATTGATTAATTGGAAAGTGGTACTGCTGCCTTCCAGGCCGGGCGGCGGAACTCTAGGCGTAGCTTCTTGCGGAGGTTCAGGGCTCAGCACTGCCGCTAAGCTACGCTGCCGGCGTCGAGGTGTGTTTGATATTGCGTAATAGATTCGGGAAAATATATCAGCGTGTGCGTCTTAGAAAGACGAAGCGATTGTCATATTCACGGCCGAATTTGGTGCATGCCCAAACGTGAAAGTTATGAGCGCTGCTGTCAGCCATGCATGGCTACTGACCTCGTGGCTCGTCAGCTTGCCAAGCGCATGCCAAGCATTTACGGGCATACCCAGGGCACATCCCCCTAGCTAGTGGTGTTGTTATGGCAGCATAATATATCAAGTTATGGCAGCATAATATTGGTACTAGGCTCTGATGCATGCCTAGCTAGCTGCTCTCCCCATCATTAAAGTAGTAGTCGTCACGTTTTCTCAGTGCGCATCGCCCAGGGGCGTTTGCGGATTGAGCATATGCAATGATCGTTGTAAGGCCGGTGGGATCTATGGATCGGACTACGCGCTTGCTGCTGGAGGTCCTCTTGGATGGCGCGGTGGTGACGTGGAGGTGGTGTGCGGGCGCTATTATAGCATGGTGTCCCCAACTAAGTTCATGGGCCGGGGCCGGAGCCGGTGTACGTACACGTTAGAGCATTGCTGCTGGGCTGGCCAGCAGCAGGTGCTGGCTTTCCAAAAATATGCCAGCGGCTGCCCCGGCCGTCCATGTTCCACATGCAGTGCTCTGCAAATTGTTGGCAGTTTACTAGGCGATGGAAGCATCTACCCTAGCTGTCCTAGCTGGTTAAAATGACAAACTCCGAACAGGGTAGCGTGCTACATTGTTTAGATAGATGTTGTAACTAGTGACTGATGTTGTTTAGATAGATGTTGTAGGTAGCTGATGTAGATAGATTAGACCGGTAGGACTGTTTGTACCCACCCATCCATCCATCGGAGCTAATTATGCTCCGTGACTCCCCAACGGGAGCACGAGTCTAATTAATTAATCAATTAATTGTCGAGCATGCTTCCCGCGTTCGCAGACACGCGGGCGTTTCCCCACTGGAGGGGGGTCGTTGTCCAGTGTCCTCTACGACCTGAGCCCACTTGGCCTTGTCCATCATCTTGTTCCAGATCACGGAGAGGCCTAGCCCCCTCATGTCCTCTACTACTAGCTGTTCTTTGATGAATTAAGTGCGGCGTCTAGCATCGTTGGGCCCGGCCGGCCCACGTGATCGAGGTGCCGGCCAGGCTGAGCTAGTGGCCGCAGCCCTGCGGAGGGGCCGCGTGAGGTGTCTACCTGGTTTGCCGGTGCGAGCTAAGTGCCCTACTAGCTGCAGGCGCCGCTGCTGAATTAATTAATTAATTAGGATCGAACATCACTCCGTTGGGAGTCAATGTAGCACATATCCCTGAGAAGGGGCATATGGCTTTCAATACATCCTAGGCTACTTCATGCAAGGGTGGGAATGTAAGCTACCCTTGCTCTATAGGTGCACCAGGGCACCGGCACCACCATGCTGTCTCAGGTTCAACCCGCCTAAGGGGGGGATCCTGGCACGGGGGAGGAAGATCATCATGGCTATACAAGGGCTAGGGCATGGCATCTCGGCAGAGAGCAGCTCTCTGCATATAGGCATAGCATGGCTAAATTCTTAATGCAACATCCATGGGGGTCCCATTATAGACAAAGCATGGCTAAATGTTGAAGGCATCATCCATGGGGGCCATTATGGGCGCACATGCGTGGGGGCCACATGCTAGGCTAAGCCTTACTAATCTGCACTACTGCATGGTATATATATTCCTGTGGCCGGCATCTGCTTATTGACGTTTCGGTGGCGCGGCCCTTGGCTCTTAGCCACGTGGCTGGGGCCTCCCTCACGGCAGGAACCTTACACGGCGGACCGGGCGGAGCGGGCCAAGCTCCTGGCCTACGGCGACGTCGGGCACCATCGTGTGGTGCCCTTTGTCCTGGAGGAGTTTGGGGCCATGGGGGCCCTGACCTGGAGCCGCCTTCTTCAAGGAGTGTTGCCGGCTCCGGGAGGACCGGCTGGACCTGGAGGGCCAGCGGGCCCCATGATCGGCGCGGACCTGGACGTCATATTGGCGTCAGCGCTTGTCGGTGGCGCTGACTCGGGCCGTGGCTGACATCATGCTCCGCCGTACGCGGGCTGATTTTGCGGTGCAGCAGGGCTATTAGGTTCCTCCCGTACGTTAGGCGTTTCCATTGGTCTTATCGTAGTATAAAGCTTTGCCATGGCTCTGTATATAGGTTTATAGCTGGGCGTTTGCTTTGGTTTGAGTGATTTCACTCTGCTGTAAGTAATTATATTTTTAATATATATTCCTAGTCTGAGGTGGCAGGACTGGGGGCTGCCAGGGCTTGTGGTCAACGTGGATGACCGCCCCCGGCCCTCCAGTATACCGGCTTCCCCCTTGCGCTCTGCCGGAGCTGAAGGTAGGTCGGCCATAGCTCGCGTCGCCGAGCTGTTGCTGGGCCAGGGTCAAGTCGTCGTCCAGCGTGAAGCGAGCGGTCTCCGAGAGCTTCTTGCGGCATTTAAGGAACGCCAGCTTGTCCGCCATGTACTTAAAGGTGAGGAGCACGGGTGCCGGGCCAGCCTTCCCCCGCGCGCGGGGGAGGCGGACAGCCGACATGTCCAGCTCACCAGTGAGTAACATGGGGGCAAAAATGGCGCGCTTAATTAAATGCCTCAAGAAGGCTCGTGGAGGTCTCACCTGCCGGCTGGTCGAAGTGCTTGATCGACGATGACATTGTGGCTGCGCCGGGCTATGTCGGCCTCCTCGCGAAGGTCGAGGGCTTGTTGCTTGAGTAGTGCCGAGATGGTGGAGGTGGTGGAGGTGGTGTGCTGCTTAAGCAAGTCCGCCCAGGTGGAGGGAGCATCGCCGGCCGGGCCAGCAGGCGCCGGCTGGGCGGCGATGTCCTTCACCGCCTGGGCGGTGAGGCCGGCGGTGTCATGCAAGCTCTCAAGGGCGGTGGCGGTGGCTTGAAGGCGTTGGTCGAGGTCGAGGAGCTGGGCTTTGATGTCGGCAGTGGAGGCGGAAATGGCAGTGGAGGTGGCGGTGAGGTGAGGAAGTTCAGCAGCCAGCGGACCCGCCCATTGCTGCGACGTCAGCAGCAAGGGGGGTCACGTGCTGAGCACTGAAAGGCTTCCGTGAGGATGGGACGGAGTGTGGAGGCGGAGATGGATGGAGCCCAGATCTCGCCGTCAGAGCGCATGCATGAGAAGGGAGTTGAGGGTGATGTGTTGGAGGAAGGCGCGGTTGCACCCCTCCAGCACGCTGATGTTATCACACCAGCTGCCGTCCGAGCTAATGAGGCGATTGATGTCGTAGAGATGGAGGCACAGGTCATAAAGCGAGGCGTAGTCCCCGTAGAAGATGCAACGCAGGGCAGTTGCCGGGGACATGTTGGTCCAGTCGTGATCATCGCCGGACCTTGAAAGGTTCAGGCCGAAAGCGCGGTTCTTTGGGGCGTGAAAACCCTCCTGTGTTGTCGGCTGGGCGGCTGCGTTTAGGGTCAGGCGATGCCAATGGCGAGGCATTGAGCCCGGCAGGTTGCTGGGCGACCACCAGTGCACGACTAGTGTCACCACTGCCTGCCGGACCTGATGGCGAAGCTGCAGCCTGAGCTGCAGACGTATTTTCATTGCCGAGCGCAGCCGTCAGGCTGCGTTGCGTCGATGGGCGTTTGCTCATCGTATATCACGTAATAGCGTCGGAAAGTTATATCAGCATGTGCGTCTTAGAAAGACGAAGCGATTGTGATATTCACGACTGAATTCGGTGCTCAAACGTGAAAGTTATGAGCTCCGCCGTCAGCCATGGCTACCTCGTGGCTCGGGCACCCAAAGCTGGACTTAGATAGTGGGCTATCGCTGCTGAATGGTGCTGGTGATATATGTGGCATGCCGAGGTTCAAGTCCCACTGCGGATGTGATCGACTGAGCAGCGTATCCCACACGGAAAATCGACCGGTCGCAGCATGTTGGTGACCGCGCCGTCCAGCTTCCCAGCACCGAGATGCCTGCGGCGATTGGGTTAAAGCTACAGACAGGCAGAGTTATATAGACTAGCTTCGGGGAGAATGGAGAGGAGCCAGTATGCGGGGTCCTATAGTGGGGCTGCGAGGGGGGAGGGGGAGAATTGGGGGCTCAGGCTTTCAGCTAGTGTATCCTGGTACTGTGTATTTTCGCATATTTAATGAGATACTGAGGGTGGGGGTACCCACATTTTCTTCGCATTTACCGTATTAATGCCGTATTCACTGCCCAGGTCTACGTGCCGTATACTGTATTTGACGGTACCCGCATGCCGGGATACACTACTTCCAGCTCAAGGTCAGGGCGGCTGAGGAGTGAGAACAGAATGATGTGCTGGAGGAGGTGGCGGGGGAGGGTGTGATACTTGAATAGAGGATGGTGGGGTCAGTCCTGAGCATCGTTGTTCATTAATTGTTTGAGTACAGCCCCCACATACTAGAATGGGGTCCGGCCGACCCATGGCTGCGATCTTAAAACTGAAATTGAATCCTGAAATCTTCGAATCTAGGGCTGACCATCTAAGTAAGCTTGAGACCTAGCTGTAGAATCTTTAACCTGAGGCGGTAAACCTGAGTACATAATATATATCGTGCACCACAGGCCAGGACTTAGCAGCCATTCGTACCTACTTTAGGATGCTTTCTCCCAAAACCAACTCTGCGATCTCTTAAATCTTAAAGTCCACAATTCAGGGTCTCAAGGTCTTCGATCGGGGAATCTTAAACGTGTGTGTGTGGGGGTGTAGTCACTCGCTCCCGTTGCCCTGGAGTCCTGACGGCGGATTCCCAGGGAGTCCGGTGTGGATCACAATCATACAGGATTACAGTGCTTTCCATACCTGATAGTCCTCTAGTTTGCTACACAACGAGAAGGGGACAGAGGCACCCATCCTTCTCTCACTGCCAAGAAGGCATGCCCTGGGTGCAAAACTACTCACGAAGAGAGTCTGGCATCTACTGTGGGTGCAATAAGACCGGAGGCCAGCGGACACGCAGCGCGGATGCGATGCTTAAAGGTTGGCATCCTAAGGCCTAGGCAAACACGTAACTAGCATCGAATCACTAGTGGGGAGCCTTGTGGTCAGAGCAAGGCGCTGCAAGCTAGAAATGGCGGGTTGTTCCTATCATACATGATAGATTGGAAACATCTAACTAGTAGATATCAGGGCATGACTTTTGACAGAATGGAGCTGGCGCTGCAGCTAAGAAACTCCATATTAATATCATGCATGGTGAGCCCCTAACCCGTCGGCCGGACTAGGAGGTGGAGGCCTTGGGCCACTTGCGATGATATGCTCAACAACATCTGGATCATACATGGTCACAACCTACCGCTAGAGACAGCGGCGTTACCCCACTAAACAAATGCTTACTCTCCAGCATTAAAGTCCTGAACGGGACGCTTGCAGGAAGTTCCTGAACGACGTCCAGGTTGCCTTCAGCTGATGCTTCCGTTCGTGCAGCGGGGTACGCTCAGCCTTGTCCTTGGCCCGGATGTCAGCGCAGCTTGCGCTAGGTAAGGAGCTTGACCACATCTAGCTGGACGGCCCCTGCATGATGCCCGATGCAACGGGGTGTTCTCTTGCTTACATCTCTGATGCAGCCCCATTCTGACGCAGCATGCAGCGGGGTACCCATTCTCGCAAGCGCAAAAGACGAGCGTGAAGGAAAACGGGAGCTGGTGAAGCACTAAGTGTAAATCCGGGGGAACCAGACGGGAACGACCCGGTCAGAAGAATTAATTAATAAGCACGTGACTGCGTACGGACAGAAGAAAGAACGGACAAAATCTTAAGCGATGGGCAGTGAAACTCCGATGCGAGCCGCAAAAAAGCGTACTAACTGGCTTCAACATCATGCGCCATCGGTGATTACTTCATTTACGAAATTCCCAGTCGGCCGTCGGCTTTCTGGAAATTATAGGTCCGCTGCGTCAAGGAATGCGCGTCCGTAGTCCGTAGTCTCTACTGTAGCCCATAGTCCATAATTAAATGTTGGTTACTGATATCGCGGACCAGACGCGGAAGCGATTCCTGGCTCCTGCCTGAACCAATTGCGTGCGCGGAGCCGCGGACAGACGCGGAACATGCGCCTGCAGGATGTTTTTGTTGACCGAGCAGACGGCTGACGCACGCGGCTTGCGGGGCCCTGCAGGGTTTCATATCAGAAGTTACGACCGCGCCGCTGCCAGTGACACTTGGCAATGGCCTGCATACGGTAATGAAAAGGCTACGGGATAGAGCCATAATTATAGGCGAAAGTGCTTGCCAGTTGCCAAGTTGCCATATCAGTCGTTGGAAGTCGAATCGTGGCTACAGTATTACCGAGGAATAGGCCAAGCTGAGATGACAGTCAGGCAGCCTCATCACACGAAATGCATGAATGGCCTTGCCTTGTGTGTATTCAGAATGCCACCTTAGATGGAAGATGAGTTGGCAGCCAACCGAAGAACGAAACTGCAGCGAATTTGTTTAGCCTGTCCGGTGGCCTCTCCCACATTCCTGCAGCTACAAATGCATAGACAAAATCTCTCGTGTTTTACCTGTATATGCAGGCGAATGCGCAGTCCTTAACGAATGACAATTTCAATTTTGACAGGTTATGGCATTGAAAATGCGTGGGCGTCCATCGGTGCAATTATACCTTGCGGGTATCGGAGCCGGCGGCACCAATAGCAGCACGAAGACGCCCAATGGACGAACAAGGAGCCGCCGCGCAATTGGCGGCCATCCTGAAGAGCCCGCTCCCTGTTGTCGGGCGGCGGCTCGTCTCCGCTCTCGACAACTGGCGGGAGGTAGCGCAGGTGATCGCGCTGTGCAAAGGCCTGCGCCGCTCCCCCCTCGTCCACAGCAAGTTCATCGCGTGCGGGGGCATCCGTTCCCTCGTCCGTTCCATCCTCGCGACGTCGTCCGAGTTCACCTGCCCGGCCGAGATGCCGCCGTCTGACCGGCTGCGGGCCTTGGACGCCGCGCAGGCCGCCACGGTGTCCCTGCTCGTGTCCCTGCTGCAGGTCCCTTCCAATCGCGACCACGTGGAGCACAACCAGGCGCTCGCCCAGCGGCTGCTGACGATGAGCGCGGACGACGGCCTCTCGCTGACGTCCCGCTTCTACGCGATCGCCGCACTGGCAGGCGTCACCGCGCTGGAGCACGGTAGCATGCTGGAGCTGCCGCCGTTGGACGCCGAGGAGGCGACACCTGGCGCGGCCCAGCTGCGCGCGGCCCAGTGGGAACGTCTGGTGTCCGACTTTGCCAACACCAAGACTTGGACACAGTTTGTGGTGGAACACGGGCTCATCCCACAGATTGTGAGTATTGTTACGGTGGATTGGGTTCAACAGCAGATCGTGTGCATATTGTCTGGGTAAGCAGCATTGTGTGTTGAGTAGTACGCTGAGTGTGTTGAGTAATGCAGCACAGAGTGTTGAGTAATGCAGCGTAATGTGTTGAGTAATGCGGCACAGTGTGTTGACATGTCGTCCGTCAAGCCGCAGCATTGCCTGCTCTCTTTCCTCCTGCTTAACCCACCAGATGAGTCATGCGGTTACCCCTCGCGCCCGCACCTCTTTTGCCTTTCTTCTCCGCTTCGTTGGTTGCCTTCTCCGCTGCGTTGATTACCGTCTCCGCTGTGTTGCTTGCCTTCGCGCTGTGTTGCTTGACGTGTGACCCCCCTGCACCCCCTGCTGCTTGCCGCAACCATGTCTTCTCATCCCTTCATGTCTTCTTCCCCCACACTCGTCCCTCCTTTGTGTTCTCTTCTCCCATCCCTCATTCCCATTGGCCGCTCATGCTCATCCCTCTTTCAACCCCGTCCCTCTCTCAACCCCATCCCTCTCTCAACCCCATCCCGATCTCAACCCCGTCCCGATCTCAACCCCGTCCCGATCTCAACCCCGTCCCTCTCTCAACCCCATCCCTCTCTCAACCCCATCCCGATCTCAACCCCGTCCCGAACTCAACCCCATCTCTCTCTCAACCCCCTCCATTGCTCATCCTATCCGCCGGCACCAGGTGAGCTCCCTCCTGCGCAGCCTTGATTTTGGCCGCAATGAGGCGCCGCCGCCCGCCGGCACAGGCGCTGGCCTGCGTCTGCGCTTTGAGGGATTGGACCTGGAGTCCTGTCTCCTCAAGGCGCTCTTCAGCGTGCTGAACGTGCACGAGGCGGTCGCTGGGGGAGGGGGCGGCCCCGTCGCCATGGGGGGCTACGCCAGCAGCCACAGCAGTGGGAGCGAGCTTAGCAACGGCGGCAGTGGGGCGGGCGGCAGCAGCAATGGGAGGAACCTCGCCGCGTCCAAGTGTGCGGAGCTCCGATCCAGGGTATCCCAGGTGGCCGCGTGTGGCGGTGTGCGTGTGCTCCTGCGTGTGCTGCACAAGCGGGTGCGGCTGCTGGAAGTGCTGCGGGCCGAGACCGCCACCCTCGCCTCGGAGATGGACGTGCACGACTTGTTCCTTCACGAGGTGGGCGACCTGCACCCGCACGTAAGGCCACAAGGGTCGGCCGCACGCACCCTGCGCCGCATGGAACGAGAGCTAGCAGAGTCCACGGGCCTCCTGCTGCGCTGCGTGCACGTGATTGCTTGCATCCTCAGGGCGGACCCGTGCCGGCTGCCAGGGCCCGAGGAGGCAGAGGAGTTGTCAAGGCCAGCGCTGAGGGATGTGCTGGGGGAGCTCATGGTGGAGGAGGACCCGCGGTTGGCCACTGGTGCGCGCCGATTGGCGGCGCTGCTGGGGTTCCCGGACGCGGTCGCCAGCAGTCTGGTGGCGCAGGCCACGCAGCGCGCACAGCAGCGGCTGGTGAATAGCTGGGTTGAGGGCGGCATGGCTGACCGATGGCAGTGAGCTGCGGGTGTATGAGGCTGTTGGTGTAACGGCGGCGAGCACAAGGCCAGCGGTATAGCTTCCGCAGATGGCCGCGCGTGCGAACCACTGTCTGGTGCTTGGCGTGTGCCAACATCCACCACGGTGGATCATGGGGCAAGCAGGCCTCGAATGAAGCAACAATGGTTGTGTGTGGTGGGTAGCCTGGACCCCCTGGTGAGATCGGACATGTAAAGGCAAACTAGAGGATACGAGGAGATGTATTTGCAGGGTCATTGCGGTGAGGGGTGGGGATGCCCAGTTCATTAAGGGACTTGATGTCAGAGGTGCACCGTTCTACACTTGGTGCATGGATGATATGCCGAAGCGTGCACAGCTTATTGCGAACGGTTGTGAAATCATCCTCCCCCAGGGCGGGAAAGGGCTCATGGAGTCACTGATATGGCAGGAAAGCTCTTTCTTTTAGCCCATCTTTATGGGGTATGTGGGCAGAAAGCCAGTACTGATGGTCGCTATATGATGGATTCAGATAGATTAGATGGGTTGGATAGGGTAGATAGGCTAGCTAGACAGATAGGTTAGACAGGTAATTTAGTTACGTGGTTTAGGGGTACTTGAACTAGCACCACGTCCAACAACTAGCAATATGTACATATTTCCGTTCCTTTCAAACAATATTAAGTTATTAAACTACTCTTTGATTGTAAACCAATTTGATTAATATATGTGCATTAATTAATTCATTCACGTGCCCGCCGTCTGTCACATCCGGATCAAGTATTTACACGCTTTTGGGTTAACGTTCGTATATAGTGAGTTAATATATACCTTTAAATGCATTATAGTTATAACATGATAACGATAAAGATAACGGCAGGCTCGAGCTACCATGGTCCGGATTCTCCCGATTTCTGGCCTGCGCTGGTTGTCTCTTTGATAACATGACTCCGTTGGGAGAGCATGTAGCACATATTCCTTTGCTGGATGGATGGAGGTGGGCGAAGCCTGCGAAACCGAACTAAGCTAACTCTAAGCTAATCTATAGAAAACCCTAACTACTCTACTCAGCAAAGCGCCCCTAGTCCTCCTGGGGGGAGGGGGCTTGCCCACAGGGGCTGGCGTGTGAGCCTGAACAATCGTCGATCTTCCACCTCTTCTTGTTCTGCATGGCAGTCCAAGCAAGATCTCGAGAGGGAGTGAATTTAAATGCATAACGCGGTCGATCTGCCCGCACGTGGTCCTCGTATCAAGGCGGCAGCGCCTGTCACTCACCCTCACTCGCACCGCAGCTGATGTGTTATTCCACCGCACCCGGGCCGACTAATTTGTCGTGACCCAGGCGGTCTAGATCCCTCCCAGGCCTGCATGGTGGGCCGGCAGCGATGTCGCTGCGTGTCGTAGTTTTGTGATGTAGTTAGTTGTACCTTGTGCAGCTGGTATGCTCCTTGGATGTCTGTGTCCGATTACTATTAATTTCTTTTAGCAATTATACACAGTTAGAATAATTTAGGCTTGACCTTAATTTCCTAAATCAAACCAAGGGTTCATGCTCCGCGGCTCCCCAATGGGATCGACCACGTGTAATTACTTAATTAATCAATTGCCCCCCGTGCGAAGAATTATCGAGCGAGTGATTCACGTTTTTAGCTGTTACTACCTGCAGCAAGACATTAAGTCATGCATGGCATTTCAGCTCTGGTAACCCTCCTACTGTGGCATGCCCGACCGTAGTATTCGCTATGCAGACGATATTTGTAACTTACTTACCTTAGTATTAGCTGGCACACACGGGACAGCAAGGGCAGCTATGCTCGCTGAAAGGTAGCTTTGCCAGACATAGGCCATACAAAGCACGCTCCGTCCATTAATGCAGGGGGATGCATGGTACCAACAAGCGATTCTATACAGCAAAGGCCTTGATGCTACGCTTTCCCATAGTTTGCGTGGGTCGCGCGGTACTTCTCCAGCAAATGCTCACCACTTGTTGTCGGTTGGAACCTTCACACAGGAATGCACCCCATTCACATTTCAAAAAGCAGCAGACCACAGCAAGGGGTTAAAGATTACGCAGGAAACATTTCAAATGAAAAGCCCCCAGCGTGTTTGAATCTTTGGTGGCTAACAAAGACACGTTCGGCCAACATACATAAGTCAAGATAGGTGGACTAAAATGCAGCTAAGACAACTAAATTTGCTAAAGCCACAACCTACAGTAATTCGAAACCAGTAACATGTTGTCATGGAAATAGCAACTAATTTTAGTATGCAGGCAGCACATACATGTATCAACGTGGTAAAAAGCTGCGGTCCACTAATGGAAACCGTTTCCCCACAGTCGGGACACACCGTGCAAAAGCGCCTGAAGGCGACAAGGTTGATGACAACAGAGAAAAGGTCATCAATGTACACGACAATTCTCGGCCACTACCAAGTGGATGCCGCTTCATTAATGGCAAATGCAATGCAGGGGGCCTTGCTCAAGGCCAAGCCACCAAGTAAGCTTAGAGGTTGAGCATGGTTGAGCTGGTGCCAGGGAGAAACAGAGCCATGGTTCCAGCTAGAGCCATGGAGGAGTGCGATTGCACACGCTCAGAGTCCAGCTCACCACACCCTGATACCTCATTGGTGGCATGGCCGCATACAAATCTGTCAGAACCTCCGTAAAAATCCACGACATCAAGTGCTGATGAGCAGGATGTGCGGCTTCCAGGCGGGTGAACGGATATATCAGCTGGTTGATGCATGGACCCATGGAAAGGTTGTACAGCCACAGGCAAGAGAACAGGCACCTCCACTGCTTTTCATATGGCAGATTGTTGAGTATGGGGAGGCTTGGGGGAAGGAAGGGGGGTGGCGAGAAGGGAGGGGCAAACAGAGGCGTCTGGCCAAAGAGGAGTTTAGGGGTGACAAACGGCGAATGATGCCTGTGGCAGAACCCAGCAGTAGCCTTTATGCTGATCAGCAACACAAAAAAAATAGCAACTAGCCTCTATGATGATAACTAACACAGATGATAATGGTAAATACAAACAAACACACATAATGTATGCTTGCTGGGTGTCTGCGCATCTATTGAGCCTTTAAAAAGCACTGGCTCCCAAACTTGACCTTCAAGAGGCCAAGGGATGTTGTAATCACTTGGCAGACCGACCATGCACCCATTGCCCCCAACCATGACGGCTTTAAGGAACTCAAACATTCATGCCCATTTCATGCAGAAAGAGATGGAAAACCTGTCACAGATGCAGCCAGAGCACATGACGTCAAGGCAAGCAGCACCTCTTACTTGGGAGGGTTGTCGGGTCCACAGCATGTGGGCAAGCACTCCACGACCGCTTCAAAGTTTGGTTCAAAGAAAAAGGGGATCTGCGCCAGCACGAGATTCATGCGGCCACCAGCACAAGCGATGTAAGTAGGCTTGCATCAGTGGGTTGGGTTGGGTTGGGTTGGGTTGGGTTGGGTTGGGTTGGGTTGGGTTGGGTTGGGTTGGGTTGGGTTGGGTTGGGTTGGGTTGGGTTGGGTTGGGTTGGGTTGGGTTGGGTTGGGTTGGGTTGGGTTGGGTTGGGTTGGGTTGGGTTGGGTTGGGTTGGGTTGGGTTGGGTTGGGTTGGGTTGGGTTGGGTTGGGTTGGGTTGGGTTGGGTTGGGTTGGGTTGGGTTATCACGGCATTGCATATTCTTCCAACGTTACAGCTGACCCAGGACAGCCCGTGGCCCAAACCAACCCCAAAATATCATCGGACAGCTGCAAAAAGTCTTCCCGAGTCCCAAGCCCCACACTACCATTTTGCGGTGTGATTATTGAACTCCCATGCATCGTGTGCATCACATGTTGACTTTAGGCGTCGGAATCCACCCAACAGAGTACCATGATGCCACAGCCATTTACTTGTATGATCGAGATGGGTGTATTGTGTACTAGCCCGTGTGTCATAACGAGCATGCGGTCATGGGCACCAGAAGATCATTGGCCAGTCGTCGTTCTGCATATATATCCCATGCCCATGCCCATGCCCATGCCCATGCCCATGCCCATGCCCATGCCCATGCCCATGCCCATGCCCATGCCCATGCCCATGCCCATGCCCATGCCCATGCCCATGCCCATGCCCATGCCCATGCCCATGCCCATGCCCATGCCCATGCCCATGCCCATGCCCATGCCCATGCCCATGCCCATGCCCATGCCCGTGCCCAAGCCCGTGCTCATGCCCATGCCCATGCCCATGCCCATGCCCATGCCCGTGCACATGCCCATGCCCATGCCCATGCCCATGCCCATGCCCATGCCCATGCCCATGCCCATGCCCATGCCCATGCCCATGCCCATGCCCATGCCCATGCCCATGCCCATGCCCATGCCCATGCCCATGCCCATGCCCATGCCCATGCCCATGCCCATGCCCATGCCCATGCCCATGCCCATGCCCATGCCCGTGCCCATGCCCATGCCCATGCCCATGCCCGTGCCCATGCCCATGCCCATGCCCGTGCCCGTGCCCATGCCCATGCCCATGCCCATGCCCATGCCCATGCCCATGCCCATGCCCATGCCCATGCCCATGCCCATGCCCATGCCCATGCCCATGCCCATGCCCATGCCCATGCCCATGCCCATGCCCATGCCCATGCCCATGCCCATGCCCATGAGAGAGCAGCAGTATTCAAAACACACGCATGCACACACACGAAAGTGCAGCACAGAACACACGTGGTGGCCTCATCATCAAGCACCGTATCGTTGTCGGACGGAAACCGGGTACTAATCCTGGCGGGCACCGACTAACGGCAGCACACACACCCAGTAATGGTAGCGTGTACCTACCGAGTAGCGCTCCCTGCCGCTGATGTTGACCACGCGATGCAGCGTGGACCTGCCCCCAGGGATGCCGCGTAACGATGACAGGCACATGTCGGGACGATAGCGTTACATACCAGATATACCAGCCAGTCACATGACAGTTGGGTCCAATAGAAATGGGGACGCTGCAGCAGCACCCTTGCCAGTCCTGGCCGGGGAGGGGCCCCTGACCCACACGTGCACAAAATTTAAATAACGGAAAAACAGCACAAACCTGTTGTAGCCGGCATCGGGTGAATAGCGTGCTTGCCCAGCCATGGGATGATGCGCAGCATTTCGTCTCAAGTGATGGAGCGATAATGATGCCAACACCCGACCGCCGGCACTATGTTCCGGCTTGAATATGAAATGCCAGCATCCTTGATCTCCGAAAATAAAGCAATGCCCATGCAAAGTCCCAGGAGGCGGGTGCCTAACGTATGTCTGTGGGGGGGCGGATGCACCATGTCAAGACTGGAACAATGTCAAGCCTGCCATGTTCAGAAATGATCAGCCTGAAACCAGGCACAATAGGCCTGCAGGGAAGGAGGGGAAGCATCAGATCGTGTGGCAAACCACACCCCTCATCCCGGGTTCTCACCATGGGCTCTCAGCAAAACGGTCACTTGTTTGGCCATGCCACCCAGTGCTTCCTGCCACGTCTTGTTGGGTAGATCGAGTGCACACATCAACCACTGCAAGGCACATACAAAGGTCAGCACCGCTCTACATGCGCAGCTACATGGCAACACGGGACCAGGGAGCTGCCCGTGCCAAGCCCACGAAAAGGGGGCTGACATTGCTGATCGTCCTCAGCCCCACCAGGCCACCACCCATGGCCTCCCATGACATCCACTCACTTGAATATTCCATTGCTCCATCTCTCCAGCATGTCGCCGAGGTTCACCACAAACAGCCTGTACAACGGTCATGATCAGGCACCGACCAGGATCCGAACATAGTGCACAATATAACCATGATGAGTGCGCAACATGGCCACACATGCACAGGTAATCGCAGCAACTACAACCAAATGTGTGCGGCGAGGAAATGAGCGCAAACAGGTCAGCCGCTTGCCAAGCGAAACATCCTGTGTGGGTACAGTAAAATGCACAGCCGTTTCAAAACATACACCCCAAACAAATGAGTACAGCAGCCACGCCCCCAGAGAACCTTGCCCTGAATAAAAAGATTGTTTATCCCCTCACAGTGCGCCGTGCAGGTGACATCCAACCATATAAGATTGCATTGAAAATACTTAACAAATAGACAAAACTTTGCTTCCGTTTCAGTACTGTGCCTTCTTGCTTTGAACAAGCGGTATTAACGAGTTGCTAAAAATAAAAGAAAGAATGAGATACTACTATCCATTCAGCCCATGCATGCAATGGCTGACACTGGAAGCTGACAGCCACCGTTACAGTCTTCCAAAACGGATGCGGCCTGAAGATCCTGTGCGCAACCCAGAAAAACTTGTAGGCAGGGGTATATCCCCCATGCAGAGTTAGAGTTACTGAGTTAGTTCGTCTCATGCTGTGCACTGCCGTGACTTCCTTTGCGGCGCCTTACCTCCCCCCCCCAAGAAAGGGACAAAGCAAGCTCCCCACCACCAATACCTCCACATCATCCGCTCCCTGCACGCTGCTCCGTGCTGCCGTGCTTCTTGGGCACGCCCCCGAACCGTGCAGGATTGGCCGCCGGGCCAACAAGACACCTATAGGTATGAGAGCCGCATGGCAGGCCTGTGAATGCCGCGTGCCTCTTTCAAGGAGACTTGAGCAGGCGCCGACCTACCCTCTGCGGGGGGGGACGTCGATCCAGCCCTGCTTGTACTGGGCGTCGTCACGAGGGCCCATGTAGATCTGCACGCCGCATAGTGTGTGTTGCGCGATGTGATATTTTTGGGCAAACGGTGATGATGGTGATGATGTGATGATGGTTTTTGGGCAAACGGTTTTTGGGCAGGGTAAGGCTTCATGCATGCGAAGTGCCACACATGCTGCCCACACCCCTCCATGACACAGCGCACAAGCCATAAGCTCTCATGGAGGGTTGACTCCATGGGTCAGGTCGTTGGGACGGCAAGCTGCCAAGTACGGATTACAGTGCAAGGAACGGAGCATCATGGCTGCATGCCCGCATCCACCGCGGCCAGGTACCAGAAGCAGCGACACAAAGGCGCGGCAGAAGAGAGGAGGGAGGGTACAGCGGTGACATCCAGCCCACAAGCCCAGTGAGCCGTCATCGCGTCCCGAGTATCACCACTCGGCTGCTTGCTTGAAATATCGCCAGGCCAGTACAGAAGGGCCACCACTTGCTGACCGCGCACCTGCAGCCCAGGGATGTCATCTGTCAGCAGCAGCGTGAGCATGCCGTAATCCGAGTGGGCGCCCGCACCCAGGACGCCATCCTCAGGTGCAGAACGCTCGTCTGTGGAACAGAGCGACACCCGCAGCAGGCACACGCAGCAATGCTTGCAGTATTACATGATCGCCGCATCTAGGTGTGCCGCACGTCAAGTACAAACGCATCAAGGCGCCACTAGCCTGAGAAGACCCCGCGTATCGCCTGCTTGTACAGCCCCCCAGGCTATCTACTGGGGTATTAGTGCATCCTGGCCAACAAGCATGTGGCCGTAAGGGACCGTGGCGTAGGATTCCCACCGTCCAAGACGCGCTGCTGATACAGACCACGCGCGGTCCAAAAGGGACCCACTGCCAAATCATGTAATCATCCTCACCCGCAGCGGGCAAGGATGGCACGTTCATGATTACAACACCGGTTCCACCCACGTGAATGTTCACACCTCACGCTGGTGAGCGAGTAATGGCATGGGCTGGTCACCCACCTGAGTAGTGCAGTAGCCGAAGGAAGACCATCGGGTCGTCAAAGAAACCCTCGGCGCCAAAGAAGTTGCTGGGTAGGCCGAGCGCGTCGCCCAACCAGAGCGTGAGCCGCATGGCCACGGACCTGTGCGCCCGGTGCAACAAAAGTGCGCGCACGGCTTGCCAACCACGTGTGAGGGTAACATTTCGGCAAGGTTTGCCAACCACGCACGAGGGGAGTATATCGGCGTAAGCTTGTCTTGTTATGATCGCTGACACGCCTGCTCACGCAGCCGGGTATATGCATAATAACACCAAGACGAGCTCAGCAATACAGCGGATTGTGATTCGCTGGACTGCCATTTGCATGGGGACCTTAAGACCAGTCACTTGTGGGAACGGACGCACGTGACGTATGCGTCGATAGTTTATGTGGCGCCACGGATGGTGCGTATGGCGCCTGTGGTAACAAATTATGTGCTTCTCCGCCAGATACCTGCACCTACACAAGCCAGCTACCTGCACAAGCCAGTGACTGTCAACCAGGTATAGCAGTCGAGCGCGGTGCTGGCAGGAAACGGGTCTACTGCGGAAACAGGTCTGTTGGCCATGCAAATGCAAGTTGCAGGTAGGTTGAGCCATGCACATGCAAGTTAAGCTGTCGCGAGTGAGCATTCTACGTGCTGATTGATTAGTGAGCAAGCGCGGCCACTGGCACCTGCCTCCTCTACTTGACGCTTTCATCCATCCCCACCTGACCGCGGCCAGGTACTCCTCCATCGTCTCTCGCCACCCCGGCAGCAGCTCTGCAGCCGATTCGTACAAATGATGCCATGGAGAAGAGGAAACAAGAATAACGAATTGGCATTTTGCAACATACACCGGGTAAGTCCCTCCCATGGACGCCATCAACGCCAGCGCCTGTGGGTTTCCATTCCAGCCTGCGGCCCATCGCCTATCCAATGGTCCCACAAGACTTCGAGGCATGGTATCCAGGGTGCGAGGATACAGCGTCAGATTTACAACCAAACGGCGGCAAATCGCAGCCAGCTCTCAAGACACGGCAAACTGTGTCTGGCGCCGGCAATCCATTGCGCCTTCTCCTGGAAGGAGCCATGGGAGCTGGTTTTCACCGGGATGGGCAGCATGGTCTTTCCCACCAGCTTCGAAAAGGCACATCATTGCAGGATTACCCTTGGGGAACATAGTGCACGGGCGCACGGGAATAAGCGATATGTGTCTGTAACAAGGGTAGCCATATGTGTCTGTAGCAAGGATAGATCTACGAACTGGAACAAGGGTAGCTAGATATCGGTGAAAAGGGTAGCTATACTTGTCTGTAACAGGGGTAGCTATATGCATCTGCAACAAGGGTGTGCAACAAGGCTGTATACACACGTAACAAGGGTGGCTTGGGATTACCAGCTACGAAACCACCATGGTGGAAGAAATGCCGCCGAGTGCTCCCACTAGCGCGAGCGTAGCTGCTAGCAAGTGCTCCCACTGGCCTTACCAGGTGGCGGCCACTTGTTGGGGCCATGCAGCGGTTTGGATGCCGCAGGGGAGCCGGCAGGGACCTCTTTGCCTATGTAGTAGCCTTCCTTGGTGTCCCCTGGTAGGCAACCAGGGGACGTGGGACCAGGGGGGAACACCAACCACTGGTTAGCCTGAATAGCGCCGAAGTTTTCAGTGCGGCCTTGCCTGCAATATGCGAGCACGGGGATGACAGGACACAGAGCAAGGTGCCATCCGAGGGCTTGGTCGCCCTCGCGTTGCCCCAGCAGGAATGCGAGCATCCACGTCCCAGCCAGCGAGCCCTCAAGTTGCCCTTTGCTATCCCTTGTGGTGTCATGGGCAGCGCATTGACGACCCAATGGTAAGCTGTTGATTCCGAAGTCTGTGGGAGGGCTTCCGTGATGCCTCACCTTCCTTCAGCAATAGAAGTATTTTTCTCATCTCTAAATTGATTTTGTTATCCCTTGGTCCTTGCCCGCACAGATTTACCTTTGCGTTGGTTTAGAGGGTCCAACGTTTCTTCTTCCATGGGCGTGTACCCGCGGTTGTTGGCGTCCGCCAGTAAGCCAAACTTGTCTTCCTTAGGCAGATCGAACAGTTTCCGGCTGGCGGCAAGGACGGCGTCCATCAAGGTCAGAGGCACGCCATGGCCATCCAGGTAAAAGAACCCATGCTCCTTGCACACCTGCGCCGTGCAGGCGAACGCAGGGGCCGTGGCAAGCGTGCCATTCATACAACATGCATGAGGCGAATTTGTCGGTTCCCAAAAAAAGAAAGAAAATTGTCGTGAGTGGCTTAGTAGGGCATAGAGGGTATAATCCAAGGGGGTTATAATTCAAGGGAGTACATGCAACGTGACACACAGCCGCTACATATCACAACACGGCCCCCTCTTACGGAAAAATATCTTATGTGCAGCTAATACACGCCGTGCGTCGGGCATTACCTTCCGCAAAAGCCCGGTATCGCCGGCCTCCAAATTAATTACCGGGATTCCCATTCTAACGGTAGTTACACCTAAGCTTCAGACGCGAATGTCATGGCAGATCCTGGCAACTGGAGATGATGTGCGACCTGCGGCTGCTAGACCCTTGTCCATTAACCCCCAGGCAGCGCCGAGGTTCTACCGGCCTGGTGACACTACGCAAGTGCTTCGCCACTCGCCAGACCCGCGTAGGTTCAATTGGTTGGCCCCTCAGAAGAAAATATGCAATTATGAAGAATTTTGGGTGTGCTCCCTATGCCTATTTAACGTTCGCCATAGGGAAATCGCAGTTCTTCGTGCAATTTACCATGAATTAAGTACCACTAATAAAGCATGACTGCACTGCAGCGGAATTCTCGACCACGGTCATGACTCATGCCTCGCAGGCTGAGCTGATGATGGCACGTCTTTCCTCGTTTCCCAAAATTAACCCATGCCAAAATTTCGCGCGGGAGATTCGGGAACGACGCTTGTCGTATGTACTTCTTACAGACCAACGACAGATTGCGGAGTGCGGTTGCGGAGTGCGTAGATCGTAGCGCTTCTGCGCTTGGTCTGCGTGAGAGCGCGCGAGATGAAATACGGGAAATACGGGAAATACGTTTTGTATGCAGATTGCTGCGGCCTGCGGGTTACGAGACAGTAACCAAAGACTGTGTAACCCGCCACTCTTGTAACCCCGCTTCGCTGCGGGTTTACAAGACATGAACGTCTTGTATACAGCTCTTGCACATCTCTTGTTCTGGAAAAGCCGGTAACTTACTAATAAGCCCCCAACATGCAGCAAAAGAACGTTACAAGACCGAGGGATCAGGATACGAATACATGTATAATCAGTAGTATTTCGCCGGCGGCATCGAAGAGCAAGGCCTACACTTCTTTAAATTTCCGAGTTGCCAAGTTCCATTATCTAGCTTCTCGACTAGCTTATGTTCTAAGCTCCCCTTTCCATTCGCCATGCCCCGAGTGGACGACAGAATGATCATCACGCGGACGCTTTTGTTGCCGGTTTGGGTTGTTGAGCCCTGCGCATACCAACGTGTAAACGAGGACTTTTGATATCTGTTTGCCAGCACGGCGTATCCTCACTGCGTTTACCGAGTTCGTCGCTGCTACAAGTGACGATGCCAGGCCAATTCAGTGCCACCACATAAAGCACGGTCCTAGCATTATTGATGTTTGTCCGGGAGGGGTTGGCTTTCATGAGTCATGCGACTTGTTTACTTTGGAAAAAAGTTGCGTATCGGTCTGTATATTGAAATATACTGAAATCGAAGGGCGTTATTGTATGAGTTCGTTCTTAGAAGATAAAAATATGGATGATGCTGGAACTGTTTTGCTCGGACATTTTCTGAAGCGATTCAACGGATCAGCAGCGTATCCGCTCACTAATCCCCCCATTTACAGTGAACAAGCTGGCGGGTATACTGGTCGTTATGAAATTATTATTATTATTATTATTATTATTATTATTATTACTATTAAAGGAGACAACTATTATTATTGTGGCAGGTGGATGCGCATGTGCTGTTGTCTAGAGCATGCTAATTAGAACTAAGATCCGTATCTAGTGCACTGCATGAGTTACCCGGGCAGCGTACGTATGGATAAGATAGTACAATGTGATCAGGACTTTTGTGCGTGCACGCATGCCAAACGCTCCTCGACGCAACGCAGCCTGGCGGCTGCGCTAGGCAATGAAAATACGTCTGCAGCTCCGGCTGCAGCTTCGCCCACCGGCCCAGAAGGCAGCGGTGCCACTAGCCAAGCTCTAGTGGTCGCCCAGCCCCCCGGGCTCACCTCGCCCGCAGCGTCGCCTGAGCCCAAGCGCAGTCGCCCTGCCGAGCTGAGCTGGGAAGCGTTCGACTTTGACGCCAGCCAGCCCGGCTTTTTTGACAAGCTCAACCCCGACAAGATCCCGAGCTACGTGTTCTGGGGATCGTACGCCTCGCTTCTCGAAATGTGCAAGCAACTCTTCCATCAGGGCCGCCTCACCGATGCTTTCCAGAGGCGCACCCACACCTTCGACCACATCCTCCAATGCTGCCGCCCCCACCTTCAGCAACGCGTCCTTTTCTCCCTCCTTGGCCGCTCCCTCGAGGAGCTTTGGCCCCCCACGCCCCTCACCACCACCTTAACCGAATCCTCCATCCGCTCGTGAACTCCCTAAGGAGGCCATCGAGCAGCACGTGGCCCCCATCGCTGCAGATGTGGCGGCCATGGGCAGCACGCTGACTGCCGAGCTCCCCCTCCTCTCCACCATCTCCACCGCCACCTCCACCCTCCTCGCCTCCTCCACCACCACCACCCCCTCCTCCGCCGCCATCACCGCCCAGCTCCGCGACATCGACCAGCTCCTCAAGGACAATTATGCAATCGCCATCGAGGTCCTGCAAAACACCGCAGGCCTCACCGCCCAGGCGGTGAAGGACATTGCCGCCAAGCCAGCCCTTGCTGGCCCGGCTGGCGATGCTCCTCCCACCCAGACCTGGGCGGACCTGCATGCTTAAGCAACACACCACCTCCACCGGACCTCCGCCGTTGCAGCACAGCTCCAGCAGCAGCAGCTCGCGTACCTCCGCGAAGGAGGCTGAGCTCGCCAAGCGCAGCCTTAACGTCATACTCAAGAACTTCGACATGGAGGAAGGTGAGAATTCCGTGAAGCTTGCACGTGCGTTTGAGAGCAAAATCCTTGATCGCATGGGCCTTCTTGGTGAGATTAAGCTGACCGGCCGCCCACCGCCTTCCCCGCGCGCGGGGTAAGGCAGGGGCGCCCCCGCTTCTTCTCATCGGACCATCGGACAAGATTTCGTTTCTCAGACGCCGCAAGCGGCTCGAGAACACTCCCTTCACCGTGGACGACGACTTGACCCTGGCGCAGCAACAACGTACGGCGACGGGAGCTATGGCCGACCTACCTCAAGCTCCGGCAAACCAAGGTGGGCCAGCCGGTGTACGTACTGGAAGGGGGCGGCCATCTATGTCGGCCACAAGCCCTGGCACGCGACCCCCTCGACCACCGCGGCCCCAGCGACTCCAGCCGCCCCAGCTTAGGGGAATACAGCAGTAGTATATGTAGAATAGTTAGACAGTGGCCTTGTACATGCACGCCTACTACAGGCACTATACCAGCTGATTCATGAGCATTAATTAGTCATGTACATGTGTGCCCATGACGCGCCACACACCAGATGATGCCTAGGATTATTATTTAGTTATGCTGCGACTACGCAGAGAGCCACTCTCTGCTGAGAAGCCATGCCTTAGCTTTTGTCTACCCATGTTGATCTTCCCTCCCCATGACAGGCTCCCCCTTAGCTGGGCATAGCTTGATAGATCATGGGGGTGCAGATGCCCTTGTGCACCCCGAGCAAGTGTCGTTTATACATTCCCACCCTTGCAGGGAGTAGCTTAGAATGTATTAAAAGCCATATGCCCCTTCTCTGGGATATGTGCTACATTTACTCCCAACGTTATAATGTTTCTAATTAATTAATTAATTATATGCATCTGCTATATGCTTTTGCTATGGACCGAAGCTTCATTGCACCCACGTTGTGCCTGCGCCACCATGATGCAGTCGAGAGTCCTCTGTACATGTGGCCTCCCCAATTGTTGCATGCAGTACCATATATCAAGGATCGAGACAACCAGCGCAGGCCAGAAATTGGGAGAATCCGGACCATGGTAGCTCGAGCCAGCCGTTATCTTGTCCGCGTTTTCGAGTCGTTCTAGGATGATGAATGTGAATGGAGATATGGAAATGTGTAGCGTTGTTCATTGAAATTATGGCTGGCCTACGTGAAGAGCGACTATATGACCTAGACGTCGGGTGTGGCTGGAAACAGCTTGCTTGATCAGGGCGTGTGTTTTGAGCCTAACTTGCCGGCCGGGAGTGTCTAGTGGTGCTCAGCACCATTGCTGCGATGCTGCAGTGCCATATTGTTGCGACTGTGAGCAATCATTTGCACATGATACGCTAAATTAACATTTTCATTTATACATGTAGTTGTCGAGATCATACATGTAAGTGTGCATGCATACATGTAGGTGGACATGACCACACTAATATAACTAGATAAGTTATAGTAGTATGTAGTACTTAAAATACGTACGTACTTACGTGAATGCCCATGTGTAGGGGCATGTCATGGAGTAAAGTTTTGCTGATCTCCCAGGTGATATTAAGACAAAAGTTTTAAACAAAGACTGCCTGTACTATGCCACGCGTACCACAAGAGGAAGCCTGAGACCCAATCAATCTCCACTCTGACTTACTAGCACGGATCTGAAAAATGTGCATCCATCATGACCGAGAGCTCTAACCGTTACCAACATGCTGACCGGCAACAGGATTGTACGTTTAGCGTCAGCCACCTGTACATGTCACTTCTTGTGAATTTGTACCGCAACCTGAATGCACGTGGAAACAGGCGCATTTGTCTTGATGACGTTCGGTTCGATGTGTGACCTGCAAGCCTTGAAACCCTCCTGTGTGAAGAGATGACATGGGGTGGTTGTGCGCATGACCAAGGAACAAGTCGGTACAATTTTGGCATTATGCCATGAACCATGATATTATTAAAGCAAAATGCAGGCTCCGCACTTGCCAATGTTCATGAATACACTTGCCATACATGTATGTACAAAAAAAGGACACCTCTAGAAGGATGTGTGCACAGGGTTACAGAGTTTGCTTTCATGAGCAAAGCTGCAAAGTCGCGTATTGCTAGGGAATGGGACAACACCATGGCACAATGCATTAACCATGTACCCCACAAGGTAGGTCTATACCAGGTCTATACTAATTCTCCTATAGTATTATAAACATCTATTATAAACTCCTTGATCTATTATAAACACTCACAACTCTCCTGCCTTTGCAGGGACCACACGCAGCGCAGCCACTGGTTACCATGGCATCCGACGAGTCCTGTGCGCACCATTATTTCACGATTCTCTGTTCAAACCATCCCATGATGGCAGGACATTGCACTCAACTTAAGTTGACGCAGCATGTGCATTTTCATTCATATGAATTTCCTGACAAAAAGCTGGCTGTGCATGTAGTGTCTCTCAACCAGCACGAACTCGTATCAAGATGTGCCCACCCTAACTAGCACCATCCGTGGATCCCCCACCCTAACTAGCACCATCCATCTAACATGTGCCCACCCTAACTAGTACCATCCGTGGATCCCCCACCCTAACTAGCACCATCCATCTAACATGTGCCTACCCTAACTAGCACCATCCGTGGATCCCCCACCCTATGCAATCGCATCGGAACCAACGGGCCTTGCCCCATCATGCTCTCTCCTTGCCAGACCCTGAAACCACACCATACACAACTGAATAAAGTACTGATGCTACGGACTAGCCATGCGCCTTCATGTATGTAGAACCTTGTGCAGCGCCTCCATGCAATTAAAAAAACAGAATATATGTAAATATCCTATACATAAGCTATCCAATGGCATCAATTGCTACTGTCCATGCACTTTCATCGTACCTTGCGTAGCGCCTCAATCAGATCTCCTCGGTGTGTTACTTTCGACAGCCGTCCTTTGCTGGAGAGCTGCGGACGCAACCCACACGGCATCGCCAAGCGCAACACGGGAGGCAGCCCTCAAAATTTCCAAAAGGGCGCTAGCCACACAATACCCAACTACACGTCCGTGTCAACTAGTATGTTGTGCATAGTATGTACTAGTGTGCGTTTGTAAATAGTGTTACACACACTCATTGTGAAATTTCCCTCCTAGATGGTCCTTAACCTTGACAGTAGGTTTTGCTACTTCCAGAACTGAAAAGCGAGTTGTAACTTGTAATTGGTGGAAAATACTTGTCTCTCACCAACATCTACACAAATCCGCGCTTCAAACCACTATGCTGGCGCACAACAGTGGGACATACATCAACTTTTAGAGCCTGTGTAACACTGAGTAAGACGAGGCGAACCGTGTGTGTGTTCACAATCAGTGTGAGTAGCACTATTCACAGTAGGCACGGCGCCAACGGTGGCTAGTAATGCAAATGCTGTGACACACACACACACACACACACACACACACACACACACACACACACACAAACACACACACTAACTGACATGGACGGTGTAGGTGGTGAGAGGTGAGCGGTTTGCACGGCCAGTCTTCCAACCATGTCTTACTTTTGCAATGCCGCCTTCTCTACCTCTTTCATCCACATGCCCTTCCGCTTGCGCTACAACTATGCAGCCACACTCTTTGCCCTGCTGGCACCTTCCCCTTGTTACCTCAAGTAAGCCACACATGTCCCGGCTTGAGGGCGCTCCTACCTCTTTAAGCCAAACATATCCCGGCTTGAGGTCGGTGTCAGCCTCCCCCCTCATCAGCTCCAGCAGCTGCTCCAGCGTGTGCTTGCCCTGCCGCGCGCTGGGCGACGAAAACGCCTGCCACCCCCACGCGCGCACGAGCCCCTGCATGTCCAATAGGTCCTCTGTGCTGTGGAGCGGCCCAGCCCACATGGGCCCGGTCAGCGTCATGTAGGGGCCGCCGGGGGACGCCTGCGCCCACGCAGTGCCGGGGGGACAACAGTCAGCATAAATGCAGGCATGCCGATGGCTCGTGAGTCACACCTGTGCCCCAGCCCCTGCGCCTGATTTCTAAGCTGCCCCTGCTGCCCTTGCTGCCCCTGCTGCCCCTGCTGCCCCTGCTGCCCCTGACCCAGCAGCTGCGCCGGTCAGACGCTGGCTCAGCTGCCCCAGGAGTTCCAGGTTGGCACAGCTACCCCAGGACATGTATGAATTTGCGGGCCATGACAATGTGCATGGCCTATCTACGCTTCGGTCTATCTGTGCTTCATATGAGGCCCTTGTGGAATCAGCGTGGAAGGAGCGAACCCTCTGGTTCTAGTGGACGAAAGGACAAGTCGTGCGGTGGGAAATAATACATCGAAGTAGTTTATTGGTGACGAGTAAAGAACGCATGCCTTCACACAACAACTTACCACTGCTGCCTCGCACGTGCACACCGAGGACTGGGCGATTCTATCCCACGCCACGGCACGCGTCTCTTCGCAGTGGGGGCAGCACGCCAGGAAACGGTGGTTCCTGCGCCAACCCACCCATGGTAGGAGCAGGGAGCAAGCAGGTGGCCATGAGGCGACGTGAGGGGGGCATGGCACAACGACCCTGCACGGCATCCCAACAAAAGGGACTATTGCTGATGGTGGTGCGAGCAAAGGGAAGTTGGCACGATGCCTCGAGACCATGTAGCCTCACACAAGGGCTCGTGGCGTGTAGATTGTTCCTGGGGAGACATCGACCTCGACAAGGACAAGGGAGCTGGGATATTCTGATAGCTACTGATTCTACGGACTAGAAAAATGTCGCATTAATGACAGCGGTGCATGCTCGGAAGGAATATTCACAATCATGACAGTTAGGTTTCACAGTACGTTGGTTCCTTAAAAGTCGCGTGTGATCGTCGGCGGGGACCGTCGGAGCAGCCGGGCCCAACGCGCAAAGCTCTAGGTTCAAATTTGAGGGCTTGGTTAGGCTTTAGGGTGTAGATGTTTGAGCGCATTACCGCTGCTTAGGTGGTAGTGGGAACACACACCCTCTGGCAACTGCCAATGCTGGCAGCTGCCACTCGAGCGACCATCCCACAGCATGCGACCACCAACCAAATCATGCATGCCCTTGCTGTCATACGTACAGTGGAAGCGGACCATAAAGCGGGCTATGTCGATTGCCAGCATTGTATGCGGCAAGGATGGCAGGTAGTCAGCCTGAATCACACCATCATTGTGTATTACTACACTACAGAGCTACTCGTGGCATACATCTGCAGATGCTGGGCTGCAATAACAGAGTTCAGTCCCAGCACAAATTCCCATCAATATATCATATAATACATGGGATAAATATATCATATCCATGAAGCAACGCGCACACACCATGGCTCAGAATGCACTAAGGATATATACCAAGGTGGATGCATACCATGCCGAAGACCCAGCATCACCCCTGCCTCTCCTCCCTCCTGCAATCACGCCATTCGGTGGTACTTGCTCGGTGTGTAACTTATCATGCGTAATGCGGTGCTTACTGCAGGGGCCACGTTTGACAGCGATGAATGCGGTGCTTACTGCAGGGGCCACGTTTGACAGCGATGAATGCGGTGCTTACTGCATGGGCCACGTTTGACAGCGATGAATGCGGTGCTTACTGCATGGGCCACGATTGACAGCGATGAATGCGGTGCTTACTGCATGGGCCACGATTGACAGCGATGAATGCGGTGCTTACTGCATGGGCCACGATTGACAGCGATGAATGCGGTGCTTACTGCATGGGCCACGATTGACAGCGATGAATGCGGTGCTTACTGCATGGGCCACGTTTGACAGCGATGAATGCGGTGCTTACTGCAGGGGCCACGTTTGACAGCGATGAATGCGGTGCTTACTGCATGGGCCACGATTGACAGCGATGAATGCGGTGCTTACTGCATGGGCCACGATTGACAGCGATGAATGCGGTGCTTACTGCATGGGCCACGATTGACAGCGATGAATGCGGTGCTTACTGCATGGGCCACGATTGACAGCGATGAATGCGGTGCTTACTGCATGGGCCACGATTGATAACGATGAATGCGGTGCTTACTGCATGGGCCACGTTTGACAGCGATGAATGCGGTGCTTACTGCATGGGCCACGATTAACAGTGATGAATGCGGTGCTTACTGCATGGGCCACGTTTGACAGCGATGAATGCGGTGCTTACTGCAGGGGCCACGTTTGACAGCGATGAATGCGGTGCTTACTGCATGGGCCACGATGGACAGCGATGAATGCGGTGCTTACTGCATGGGCCACGATTGATAACGATGAATGCGGTGCTTACTGCATGGGCCACGTTTGACAGCGATGAATGCGGTGCTTACTGCAGGGGCCACGATTGACAGCGATGAATGCGGTGCTTACTGCATGGGCCACGATTGACAGCGATGAATGCGGTGCTTACTGCATGGGCCACGATTAACAGTGATGAATGCGGTGCTTACTGCATGGGCCACGATTGACAGCGATGAATGCGGTGCTTACTGCATGGGCCACGTTTGACAGCGATGAATGCGGTGCTTACTGCATGGGCCACGATTGACAGCGATGAATGCGGTGCTTACTGCATGGGCCACGATGGACAGCGATGAATGCGGTGCTTACTGCAGGGGCCACGATTAACAGTGATGAATGCGGTGCTTACTGCATGGGCCACGTTTGACAGCGATGAATGCGGTGCTTACTGCATGGGCCACGTTTGACAGCGATGAATGCGGTGCTTACTGCAGGGGCCACGTTCGACAGCGATGCATGCGGTGCTTACTGCATGGGCCACGTTTGACAGCGATGAATGCGGTGCTTACTGCATGGGCCACGTTTGACAGCGATGCATGCGGTGCTTACTGCATGGGCCACGTTTGACAGCGATGAATGCGGTGCCTACTGCATGGGCCACGATTAACAGTGATGAATGCGGTGCTTACTGCATGGGCCACGATTGACAGCGATGCATGCGGTGCTTACTGCAGGGGCCACGTTTGACAGCGATGAATGCGGTGCTTACTGCATGGGCCACGTTTGACAGCGATGAATGCGGTGCTTACTGCATGGGCCACGATTGACAGCGATGAATGCGGTGCTTACTGCAGGGGCCACGTTTGACAGCGATGAATGCGGTGCTTACTGCATGGGCCACGTTTGACAGCGATGAATGCGGTGCTTACTGCAGGGGCCACGTTTGACAGCGATGAATGCGGTGCTTACTGCAGGGGCCACGTTTGACAGCGATGAATGCGGTGCTTACTGCATGGGCCACGTTTGACAGCGATGAATGCGGTGCCTACTGCATGGGCCACGTTTGACAGCGATGAATGCGGTGCTTACTGCATGGGCCACGTTTGATAATGATGAATGCGGTGCTTACAGCATGGGCCACGATTAACAGTGATGAATGCGGTGCTTACTGCATGGGCCACGATTGACAGCGATGAATGCGGTGCTTACTGCATGGGCCACGATTGATAACGATGAATGCGGTGCTTACAGCATGGGCCACGATTGACAGCGATGAATGCGGTGCTTACTGCATGGGCCACGATGGACAGCGATGCATGCGGTGCTTACTGCATGGGCCATGATTGACAGTGATGAATGCGGTGCTTACTGCATGGGCCACGATTGACAGCGATGAATGCGGTGCTTACTGCATGAGCCACGTTTGACAGCGATGAATGCGGTGCTTACTGCATGGGCCACGATTGACAGCGATGAATGCGGTGCTTACTGCATGGGCCACGTTTGATAACGATGAATGCGGTGCCTACTGCATGGGCCACGTTTGACAGCGATGAATGCGGTGCTTACTGCATGGGCCACGATTGATAACGATGAATGCTGTGCTTACTGCATGGGCCACGATTGACAGCGATGAATGCGGTGCTTACTGCATGGGCCACGATTGACAGCGATGAATGCGGTGCCTACTGCATGGGCCACGATTGACAGCGATGAATGCGGTGCTTACTGCATGGGCCACGATGGACAGCGATGAATGCGGTGCTTACTGCATGGGCCATGATTGACAGTGATGAATGCGGTGCTTACTGCATGGGCCACGATTGACAGCGATGAATGCGGTGCTTACTGCATGAGCCACGTTTGACAGCGATGAATGCGGTGCTTACTGCATGGGCCACGATTGACAGCGATGAATGCGGTGCTTACTGCATGGGCCACGTTTGATAACGATGAATGCGGTGCCTACTGCATGGGCCACGTTTGACAGCGATGAATGCGGTGCTTACTGCATGGGCCACGATTGATAATGATGAATGCGGTGCCTACTGCATGGGCCACGTTTGACAGCGATGAATGCGGTGCTTACTGCATGGGCCACGTTTGACAGCGATGAATGCGGTGCTTACTGCATGGGCCACGATTGATAACGATGAATGCGGTGCTTACAGCATGGGCCACGATTGACAGCGAGGAATGCGGTGCTTACTGCATGGGCCACGATTGACAGCGATGAATGCGGTGCTTACTGCATGGGCCACGATTGATAACGATGAATGCGGTGCTTACAGCATGGGCCACGATTGACAGCGATGAATGCGGTGCTTACAGCATGGGCCACGATTGACAGCGATGAATGCGGTGCTTACTGCATGGGCCACGATGGACAGCGATGAATGCGGTGCTTACTGCATGGGCCATGATTGACAGTGATGAATGCGGTGCTTACTGCATGGGCCACGATTGACAGCGATGAATGCGGTGCTTACTGCATGAGCCACGTTTGACAGCGATGAATGCGGTGCTTACTGCATGGGCCACGATTGACAGCGATGAATGCGGTGCTTACTGCATGGGCCACGTTTGATAACGATGAATGCGGTGCCTACTGCATGGGCCACGTTTGACAGCGATGAATGCGGTGCTTACTGCATGGGCCACGATTGATAACGATGAATGCTGTGCTTACTGCATGGGCCACGATTGACAGCGATGAATGCGGTGCTTACTGCATGGGCCACGATTGACAGCGATGAATGCGGTGCCTACTGCATGGGCCACGATTGACAGCGATGAATGCGGTGCTTACTGCATGGGCCACGATGGACAGCGATGAATGCGGTGCTTACTGCATGGGCCATGATTGACAGTGATGAATGCGGTGCTTACTGCATGGGCCACGATTGACAGCGATGAATGCGGTGCTTACTGCATGAGCCACGTTTGACAGCGATGAATGCGGTGCTTACTGCATGGGCCACGATTGACAGCGATGAATGCGGTGCTTACTGCATGGGCCACGTTTGATAACGATGAATGCGGTGCCTACTGCATGGGCCACGTTTGACAGCGATGAATGCGGTGCTTACTGCATGGGCCACGATTGATAATGATGAATGCGGTGCCTACTGCATGGGCCACGTTTGACAGCGATGCATGCGGTGCTTACTGCATGGGCCACGTTTGACAGCGATGAATGCGGTGCTTACTGCATGGGCCACGATTGACAGCGATGAATGCGGTGCTTACTGCATGGGCCACGATTGATAACGATGAATGCGGTGCTTACAGCATGGGCCACGATTGACAGCGATGAATGCGGTGCTTACTGCATGGGCCACGATTGACAGCGATGAATGCGGTGCTTACTGCATGGGCCACGATTGATAACGATGAATGCGGTGCTTACAGCATGGGCCACGATTGACAGCGATGAATGCGGTGCTTACTGCATGGGCCACGATGGACAGCGATGAATGCGGTGCTTACTGCATGGGCCACGATTGACAGCGATGAATGCGGTGCTTACTGCATGGGCCACGATTGACAGCGATGAATGCGGTGCTTACTGCATGGGCCACGTTTGATAACGATGAATGCGGTGCCTACTGCATGGGCCACGTTTGACAGCGATGAATGCGGTGCTTACTGCATGGGCCACGATTGATAACGATGAATGCGGTGCCTACTGCATGGGCCACGTTTGACAGCGATGCATGCGGTGCTTACTGCATGGGCCACGATTGACAGCGATGAATGCGGTGCTTACTGCATGGGCCACGATTGACAGCGATGAATGCGGTGCTTACTGCATGGGCCACGATTGATAACGATGAATGCGGTGCTTACAGCATGGGCCACGATTGACAGCGATGAATGCGGTGCTTACTGCATGGGCCACGATTGACAGCGATGAATGCGGTGCTTACTGCATGGGCCACGATTGATAACGATGAATGCGGTGCTTACAGCATGGGCCACGATTAACAGTGATGAATGCGGTGCTTACTGCATGGGCCACGATTGACAGCGATGAATGCGGTGCTTACTGCATGGGCCACGTTTGACAGCGATGAATGCGGTGCTTACTGCATGAGCCAAGCGGGGTCGCGCTGCTTCTCCACACGCAGCAGCGCGCGGAAGACGGGCCCGTGCTGCGAGTATAAGGAGAAGACGGGGATGACCTGCTTGCCTCGTACGGCTGCCGCACGCGCCTGTGGGCCCAAGGGGGGGGTGGGGGGAGGGGAGGAGGGCAGGGCAGGGGAGGAGGTGGGGTACAGCAGGGAGGGGAAAGCCGACGGGGGGAGAGGGGTGAGGGAGCTAGCCACACACACACAAAGACAGACAGACACACACACACACACACAGAGAGAGAGAGAGAGAGAGAGAGAGAGAGAGAGACAGAGAGAGAGAGAGAGAGAGAGAGAGAGAGAGAGAGAGAGAGAGAGAGAGAGAGAGAGAGAGAGAGAGAGAGAGAGAGAGAGAGAGAGAGAGAGAGAGAGAGAGCGAGGGGGGGGGGGGGGGGGGGGGGGGGGAGGGGTAACATGTGTCATGACTCCAGCATGCGACAAGGCTACACAGTTTGAGTTATGCACGTCTGGCAGAGGCAGCAGGATAAGCAAGTAATAGTAAATCATGAATCACATTACTGTACATCATGGATACTATTATAGTAATAGTAAATCATGAATCATATTTCTACCTGGGACAGTCCAGCCAGCATATGTTCACAGCATGCACTACGTACTATGCGGACACTCCACCAGGCTGTGTTGAGCAGCACACCACCTAGTGTTCGGCTGCATTACGCTGCACCCTAGCCTTCCCCCTAGCCTTTTCAACACCGTAGCTATATTTGAGGTCCCCACGTACAGGGAAGGCAAAAAGAGAGGTGCCCTTGCAAGGAAAACAACCCAGCCCTGTGTGATGTTGTCCGCTTAAAAAAAAATGACTTCCATGAGTGGACCACGCGGATAGTTGGGGACTAGGCGTGGTGCCGCATTCATCCCATCAGCCCTTTGAACACACAGATTTTCGTTCCTTCAACTTGGTATGCCCATGAGTTTGCACACAGGACCAGCTCTGCTAGCGTAGGCCGTGATGGCGGACTGCTCCACAAATAAACAACCGAATTGGGGCCATGCCTGGGAACGTTCATGAGAGGCAAGTGCGGGCAGGCAATTAATTAACAATTAATTAAAAGCACGTGAGCGCGGGGGTGTAAGGGCGGGCAGCGCCCCCGTACCGCTGCCCCGATGAGCACCCGGATGCCCTGCTCGTTGGCGAAGGGGACGGGGACGGTGTGCGAGCCGTACTTGGCCAGCGACTGTGCGGCGAGGGACATGCAGGGTGCGAGGGTGCAGGGGCGGCATGGGGGCATGCATGTTAAGCTTTAGGGTTTAGGGCTCAGCGCGAAAGTTCAGGCTTTCGGGTGCAACAGTTCATGCAGGCGATTAAGGGGCTGAGTAGATACCCATACAAGGCTCGCATGCGGCATGGCCCATGATAGCAAGCTGTTGAGTACAAACTCCCTTTAACAATTACTATCCTCACGGATAGTAGCAATGCCGTCGCTGCCACGTTGTTCACAAAGATTCCCCCTGGCAGACATACGTTGCACAGGCCCTGACAGGCAACGGGAGCTGGATGCATAAAATGGGAGAGTAAGACTGGTCATCAAACGGCCTTGTCGATGGTGGAACGTTTGGCATAGTGTTGACCCGTGTGTTCTGCAATACGAGGAACTTTCAACGACCAACCCAGTCACCAGCTATGTGTGTAGATAAAAACAATCAACACCCACCAGCATCCGCCACATGCGACAGGATATGGACAGCACAATGCGGCATGCTCACCAATGCAGCTGCGCTAGCCATAGCGGGATCATGACAGGGTCCCTTAATCCGCCATGCTGCCTGCAGGCATCGATATAATGAGCGTAAATGGGCGATCCCCAGTAGCAACAGAATGCGTCGATAAAATAAAGCACTGGGGAAGCACTGCAACTTGGTGGTGGTGACTGCACTAGTCCAGACGCAGGTGCGGCAAGGCCAGCTACAAACGAGGCAGGCCTCTGGGTTTCCGCAAGAACAAAGGCAAGCCTCTCCGTTTCTTCTCCTTAAGAGCCATCCTGTCACAAGTCGCGGCCCTCCCCTTTCTCCTGGTGAGATGCCTACCAACGCAGCACGGTGCCCCCCCGCCACGAAGCCATCGGTGGCCGTCAGGTATAGCAGGCCTCCATGCCGCACCTGCACACGCAGTTGGGATGGAGAAATGCACGGAGGCATGGGGGCATGCAGTAGGGGGAGCAACCGATGCTGGAATGAGCGGCAAGTGACGACACAGCCATGGACCCATTCATAGCCTGCCATCACCCCAAGGTTAGCTACTTCAGTTGCAGCCTTTCTGGCACCCCCCACCAGGCGTACAGCCACCCCCAAGCCTCCATGCACCTCATGGTCTTCCATGGCACAGGCACGCATCTGTCCCGGCGGGTCGATAGGTTGCCGTTGGGGTTGATTTAGTTGCCAAAGGAAGATCCAGTAACTGCAGGCTGCGGTGCAAGATGTCAAGTGCTGGATAGGGCCCTAGGGCGGAATTGCTGCAGGCACTAGATGCAATATGGTGGCAAGTCAAGTTGGACATATAAAGGCCGGCTCCTTTATCCCTGGTGCAGACAGCCGGGCAGTGGCTGCGCTCTCACTCTCCGTGCGGGGCTTCGATGACCCTGTAGCTGCATGATCAGCATGGTCGTCGTTCAAAGGTGCAAGGACAATGAGAACCATGGCAGTCTAGTTGTACGAGTATGGCACACACAGAATGCACAACTCTGGCATGAGCCTACCATTGAGGCTGTCTCAGTTGGGCGCCAGTTACCAATCGTCGGCACCAGAGGCAAGCAACATGGGTCGCATCCCTGAGACAGTGGCAGATGGCAGTGCATCACCAGGCAAGGGACACATGGCGCAAACCTACCGCATCCACCGCCGCCTCTACGGCCGTGATGTTGCTGCCGAACGCGTCCACGTCCACCACATCAAAGTAATCCTGGCAATTCGAGGCGTGGCCGATGGCAGGAGTTTCAATGCTCAGTGGCAGGGGAGTGTGAACTTGTCATGGTTGCACACATGGGGCACACATGTTGTGGCAGGCCTAGAACAAACTCCAGTTTCAGAATTGCCGATTGCTAACAGGAAAGCGAGGCATTTAGCATAGTCCAGCCTCCCTTAGATATACACGCTTTGCGCCACAAACTGGCTTGGCACAGCTCTTATACCAATGGCCATGTCATGGCGCATTCGGGGCATCTCACATCGCCTGGAGAAGCGGAGCTGTGAGGCGGGCTCTGCCCAGTAGAGCAGGCGGCACCCCACACACACATTCCCAACAGTGCCATTAATACAAATACCCACAAAAACATTACAATTCATTAGGTAACTGTGGCAAGGGAGCGCAGAGCTCATTGCAAGAGAGGAGAGGCGGGACAAGCTGTGATGTACAATGACGTGAATTCATGCACATTGATGCACGTTGATGCACATTGATGCACATTGATGCACATTCATGCACATTGATGCACATCGATGCACATTGATGCACATTGATGCACATCGATGCACATTGATGCACATTAATGCACATCAATGCACATTGATGCACATTCATGCACATTGATGCACATTGATGCACATTGATGCACATTGATGCACATTGATGCACATCGATGCACATTGATGCACATTGATGCACATTGATGCACATTGATGCACATTTATGCACATTGATGCACATCGATGCACATCGATGCACATTGCTGCACATTGCTGCACATCGATGCACATTGATGCACATCGATGCACATCGTTGCACATCGATGCACATCCATGCACATCGATGCACAGATGCACATCGATGCACATTGATGTACATTGATGCACATTGATGCACACTGTTGTACATGACCAGTGTGCACGTGACCAGGTAAGCATGTGCTGGGGGGGGGGGGGGAGTGGGCAGGACGCGAGGGAGCTTGCCTTGTGGTCCGCAAGACACGTCTGGTAGCAGCCCCTGCCATCTGACAACAGCAATAGCCTCTACATCATCGGCTGGAACATTTAATTCTCGCACAGGATACGATGACAGGGCCAACACGCCCATGCACCTGCTTGATGCCACGCGCTCGCCTAGCAGAGCCCTAGCAGCATGGCAGCTGTCCCGCTGCACACAGGCCGAGACCCACTCCCACAAGAAAGTCCCTCTCTGCCCGAGCGCACCTTGCTCTGGTAGCAGTGCATGAGCAGCTTGGTGACGTCCGCATGGGTCACGCGCCACCGCCCACTTTCATCCGTCACGTGCGCCTGCCCCATCCAGCGCTCCCCTCCCCACGCGGCCAAGGGCGGGTGCCCCTCCTCCGAGTGCGCAGAGTCAAACACCGAGCCATCTGTTGTTGTGCTGGGCGCAGCCCCGATGACTGCATGCTGGTCGCTTCCACTCGGCACATCCCCCCGGAGCAGACTGCCATTCGTCGGGTCAATTTGCCTCCCTCCATCTCCCTTGCTTGTTCTGACATCGCAACCACGCGCAGGGCCCCCTCCCGGAGTATGGTCCGGACCTGCATCCGCGTCCCCATGGAGCCCGGTATCCCTTCTTGTTGTCGTCATGGTGGAGCGCATGCGTGCGCGTTCGCTCGCAATCGAGCCCAGGTTTGTCACCAGCGCACGGTGCGTGCGTATGCTGGCGTCGTTGGCCCAAACAAAGGAGACACAGTCCAGCGTGCCGTAGCGCAGAGCACGCACGCCGCAGCCGGCCATCGCGTCCAACACCTGCAGAGTGGACACACACGATAATAATGAGGTGGGGATGAGCAGTGCCATTTGCATCGCGATGGCCGGCAGCACCAAAGCCATCCCTGTGTTTCTAACAATGGTAATGCTATCGTCTGGTGGGATGAGAAATTCATCCGAACAAAAATCACCGAACAACTCGTTGCCGGCAGTTATGGCCATGGACAACTAGACACACACCTGGCACGGTCAAGAATGACAACCCATGCCTCCATGCCAGGCTCATGCAGTATGAATTGGGTGGGGAAGCCAGCACCTGCTTGATACCGCGGCTGTGCGCGTGCGGCCCACGGCCATGCCCTTGCCCCTTGCCTTCTATACAGCATCGTACCTACTGTATAACATCTTGCATGCTATATGACATCTTGCTAACCACATGAAATCGTACTTACTATAGAATGTCTTGCCTAGAGTATAACATTCGGCACCTTGCGCCATTTCGGGAACACATGTCGGCAATGTGTATCAAAGAGACAACCAGCAATGTACATGTCAGGAGCCCTACCAGAACTGGGCTCCCCATCATCCCATCAACGCAGTGCACCTGCCTTGCCTTTGAGAAAAGCCTTTGAAGAGTGCCCCCGCACACACCCGCCCCCACCCACCCTGGCCCGCCCCCACCCGACCCCACCCGACCCCACCCGACCCCACCCGACCCCACCCGACCCCACCCGACCCCACCCGACCCCACCCGACCCCACCCGACCCCACCCGACCCCACCCGACCCCACCCGACCCCACCCGACCCCACCTGCCCCCACCCGCCTCCACCCACCCCCACCCGCCCCCACCCGCCCCCACCTTCCCACTTGGGTGAGTTTTCTTCTGCTACCCTGGGTTGCCTCGGTCAAGTCTCAAACCGGCGTATCATGTCCATGACTGCGGGCCAAGTACCAAGCTCTGTGAGCATTCCTTCCTTTCACTCATTTACGTGGCCCCTAGAGCACATCATGGGGCCATGTGGTAACTGCAGGCTTGCGCGCCATCACGTCATCCCCATGCAATGGATGGAGGACGCCCACCAGGGTCTTGTCTGGACACAGATCTACTCTTTCCGTTGCAACGCAAGTCTTTCTATGGTTGCCGTACGAAACGGTTATCGCACTGACCCTCTTACTCAACATCCCTGATGTTGGTGTGCCCCCCCCCCCCTATGCAAACACGCACACACAGTCGCCAACAGAAGATCGAAACGTGTCGGCATCACACATTACACCCCCCCCCCCCCTCACTCTTAAACCTGGGAATCTTAAACGTGTGTGGGGGGGTGTAGTGTCACCTCTGGAAGCAGCTAGCACAGCCACCAGCAAGAGAACAACAAAGAAACGCACGCATCCGCACACCCTGCAGGTGGAGTCTCACTGACCCTCAAATCGCGGCGGCCCAGCCGTTGTGCGTGTACGGCCACTGCAAGCAGGGCCAGGTCGCGGCTAATAATGCTGCCATCCCGGTAGAAGGCCCCGTCGGTGATGAAGGGGATGCCACGCTCCTCGAGTATGCTAGCAGCCACAACTGCAGTCTCTCCACCCCCCTGGCGGGCAGATGTGGGGGACCCTGGCAAATCTGGGCAACCGCGCACGCGTTCACACTCAGTTGTTGTGTGGTTAGGATGCATCAGATAGGCCTTAAGCCCTAATCAGACGAGCATGAGCCTAGAAAGGTAGGTTGGGAGTTCGTGTATGAAAGCGAAACAACCAGTGTGCCTTGAGAGCTGGCACCGTGTCCAGAACGCGTGTTCTAGCCTCTGCCACTTGCTACTGCATAAACCTCAAGTCTGTTTCTAACACACTCAGTTCCCTTAATCAAGGGGTAACTTATTTTTAGTTCAGTTGGCTTCACCGTGTCCGAGACAGGAATGCTGGGGCGTTGCTAGCAAAGGGCCCACTGTGATGGGGGACAGAGGCCAGAAGAGTGCCTAAATTGCACCTGGGACATGTCCTTGAGCACGGCATCGTGCGACACGACGGCATGCCCTGGGTCCTAAAGATACATGCTGGCCAAGGCCTCAGAATACCCAGAGTATCTAAATTACTTATGATTGGTTCCACCTTGTTTCATAGCATATGACAACAAAGCCATGTCTGCCAGCATAATCACATTCCACGTATACCAGCACCTTGGGTTTCCTAGAGCAAGCACAGGGAGCTTACACTCACGAGAAATGGCTGTCAATTACGGCGACATTGACCAAACACGTACATATGCGACTCGAAATCCACTAGTGCTCTGTAGCTGTCTATGGTAGTTGGCATGGCGAATTAAAGCTAAATTCTTCATCCACTAGGCCTACTCAACAGTAGGGGGATGCAAACAATGTCAGCGAGGACAATGAACACCGCATAAATTACTGAGGGGCATCTATCGCTAGTGCAAGCACTGGGTTTGGAGCAATGACCAGACCGGGATTGCCTACCATCTGCTAATGAGCTCCGAGCATACGCCAAGCGGAGTCGACCCTTTCCCAGATGACATGAGCCGACAGCGAGGTAGACATGCCCCACATTGTTTCGTTTGCTTGCAGGTAATTGAGGATGCCGCAGCGAGGGTCGATGAAATATGACAGGCCAGCATACCGAAGGTGGCACGGCAAGAGTCAACGGCATGCTGGCCAGACTGTAGCACCGTTGGCAGGCCGGAATGTGTCGGGAGCTGTTGTCAGGAGATTCTTTACAGTTTGACACTCTTCCGTGCTACAATTGGAACCGCATTACAAAAGTTGCCAGTGTAGCCCCCAAGCGGGATCAGATGAGCGTGTGCGTTAGGCTGTTCACACATTCGGTCTTTATCCTTCCTGCAAGTTGGACCCGCTGTCTCGTCAAGTTCGATCCTATTTCGATCTCAGCACCACCGTGGAGACGCATACATTGTTTAGAAGGAGAAAAGCAATCTTTTCGGGAACCTACTAGCAACCAACGTTGCGAATGTTTGTTTCATGTTGGCGAGAGCTTATGTATTTTGCAATTTCCTGGTAGTTTGTCCAGTTAGTCCGGGTGAGGAATACCTACACACGGCAAGCATCCTGGGATTTGGGTTGTTACGTTGTTGTTGTCGCCGCACATGGGCAGCAGAGATTTGGGTATGCGTCCTCGTTCGATTGTGAAAGTAGTCCCTATTAATTGTTGCTTGGCGGAGAGCGTAGTCAGCTACGACGGGAAGTACGAAACCTGTTGCATCCAGACATCCAGAACCGGCACGTGGGCTCTGGAGGGCGCCAACAGGCGCCAACTGGACCAATTCCGTCGTCTCCCTAGACCACCGTATGCTGACGGAAACATGTCCGCTGAGCGCGCACTAGCAGCGCAGATTGCTGCGAACTGGTGTCCCGTGCTGCGTACTGGCTGCCATGACTACGCGTGGCAACTGCAAGACGCACGGGCCCCTTGGTCGCTTTACCCCGACAACCTGCTATATGGTAGACGCCATTCATGGACGCCGGCATTGTTTTCTAACGTTTAGGAGTAAGCCCATGACGATCTCTGCAAAGGCGTAGCCATGCCACCACGACAACCATGACAAGTATGAGTTGCCGCACCCAGGAGTGTGCGTATGGGAGCTCTTCTTATATGGGATTTGTGCTCAGGAGCTAGCCATCATGGCCGAGGATGAGAATTTGTGCCAGGAAGAATGGCGTAGATCTAGGCGGGTAAAATCATCTGAACGCTAGGCACTGACAACGTGAAAGTAAAAATGAGGTGCATTCGTCCTAGCTTTACTTCCTTGTCGGTTGTAATATTATTTTGCTGCTCCTTGATGTTGTTTCTGAGAATAGTCGAGCAATCCCTGGCGGATGCAGCAGAAGCGGCTGAAGAGGTGCGTAATCCATTTGAACGGAAGTGCTTCATCATCACTTACAGTATGCCTGCTTTCTAGTGTATGGGTGAGCACTATACTAAAGGGCATGTCTCCGCATGCTCGGTGCCATTTGGGTTGACAATGCAGGGTCAAGTACATTTGGAAGGGGGCATGGCCGGGTTATTGGGCCGCATACGGGACCGGGGCTTCCTAGCACGGCTTATGCGAGCACGGCATGGAATTGGCAACCAGAGCTTGAGTGATGACTCTGCTAATAATGAAGGGGAGGACGGCGAACAGGCAGGAGAGGGAGAAGGAGATGAGACGCCACCGGCACCAGCTCCCCCTCAGGTGGTTGCGCGGTGGTGGTTTTGAAATATAAAAGCCTCGTGGGCACGGATTCTGGTTTGATTTGCTTAACCGGCTACCCTGGTGGGATTGCTGCTTCCGTGCTGCGCAGCTGAGTGACCAGGCATTTGGGATGCCAGCATCAGATCGGTATCCCGCTTGCATGCCTCATGCCTGGCATCCCTCCCCTTAAGATGCAGGTCATTCCCTTTACCTTTACTCCCTGTGATGGGCCATCGGCCTTTTGGGTAGGCGTGGGGGACTTTGCAAAAAGGATCATGAAAATGTGTGAAAAGGGAGAGAAGGAATGGCGCGTGCTGGCAGGGCAGGGGAAGGGTCAGTCAATGGCAGGGCATGCAAAGAGAAAGAGGAAAGGTTGGTACCAGGACAATAGATGCACGCGGCGCTGGGCACATCCAACCGTCACTCGTCCTCTTTCGATTGCCGAGAGCATGCCGCCTTCCTCATGACTAATGCTGCCTCCACCGTCTAAACACAAAGATGTTTATATGGGACGGTGAAGTAAGGATGGCTGAGTCAGGAGTCGATGGCTTGAGCAGTGTTCATGTTTATTTTTTTGTGTTCTTGAGCCAAACCAATTGGCTTCGTAGCGAACGGTCATAATGGCTAGCCGATCCGCCCATGCTCCTTTCCCACTCATGACCCCCTGTGTTGCCCCCACAACTCTGCCCCCCTCCTTCCCCCCTTCCCCACCCCCTCAGCCCAAAGGCGCTGCTGAGCTGGCAGAAGCGGCCGAGCTGGCGCGGTTGTACCAGCTGCCAGTACCCATCATCCTCAGCAAGCAGACGCTGCGGCGGTCCGCCCCTGTCTCGTGCGGCGGGTCGCACGTGGTCAAGTTCAAGGACTGCCGGGAGCTGCGCGGCGTGAAGAACTTGGAGAGTGTGCTGCCGGAGCGCGACATGTTCGTCGCTTCCAAGGATGCGCGGATCTTCGACACCTGTGCGGTGGTGTGTGGCCGCCACGAGGGAGTAGCGTTGTTGGGTAGCATGGTTTGGTAGCATGGTTTGGTAGCATGGTTTGGTAGCATGGTTTTGGTAGCATGGTTTTGGTAGCATGGTTTTGGTAGCATGGTTTTGGTAGCATGGTTGTGGTAGCATGGTTGTGGTAGCATGGTTTTGGAAGCATGGTTTGGTAGCATGGTTTTGGTAGCACGGTTTTGGTAGCATGGTTTTGGTAGCATGGTTTTGGTAGCATGGTTTTGGTAGCATGGTTTTGGTAGCATGGTTTTGGTAGCATGGTTTTGGTTGCATGGTTTTGGTAGCATGGTTTTGGTAGCATGGTTTTGGTAGCATGGTTTTGGTAGCATGGTTTTGGTAGCATGGTTTGGTAGCATGGTTTTGGTAGCATGGTTTTGGTAGCATGGTTTTGGTAGTATGGTTTTGGTAGCATGGTTTTGGTAGCATGGTTTTGGTAGCATGGTTTTGGTAGCATGGTTTTGGTAGCATGGTTTTGGTAGCATGGTTTGGTAGCATGGTTTTGGTAGCATGGTTTTGGTAGCATGGTTATGGTAGCATGGTTTTTGTTTTGGTAGCATGGTTTTCGTAGCATGGTTTTGGTAGCATGGTTATGGTAGCATGGTTTGGTAGCATGGTTTGGTAGCATGGTTTTGGTAGCATGGTTTTGGTAGCATGGTTTTGGTAGCATGGTTTTGGTAGCATGGTTTTGGTAGCATGGTTTTGGTAGCATGGTTTTGGTAGCATGGTTTTGGTAGCATGGTCTGGTAGCATGGTTTTGGTAGCATGGTTTTGGTAGCATGGTTTTGGTAGCATGGTTTTGGTAGCATGGTTTTGGTAGCATGGTTTTGGTAGCATGGTTTGGTAGCATGGTTTTGGTAGCATGGTTTTGGTAGCATGGTTTTTGTTTTGGTAGCATGGTTTTGGTAGCATGGTTTTGGTAGCATGGTTTTGGTAGCATGGTTTGGTAGCATGGTTTGGTAGCATGGTTTTGGTAGCATGGTTTTGGTAGCATGGTTTTGGTAGCATGGTTTTGGTAGCATGGTTTTGGTAGCATGGTTTTGGTAGCATGGTTTTGGTAGCATGGTTTTGGTAGCATGGTTTTGGTAGCATGGTTTTTGTTTTGGTAGCATGGTTTTGGTAGCATGGTTTTGGTAGCATGGTTTTGGTAGCATGGTTTTGGTAGCATGGTTTGGTAGCATGGTTTTGGTAGCATGGTTTTGGTTTTGGTAGCATGGTTATGGTAGCATGGTTTTTGTTTTGGTAGCATGGTTTTGGTAGCATGGTTTTGGTAGCATGGTTTTGGTTTTGGTAGCATGGTTTTGGTAGCATGGTTTTGGTAGCATGGTTTTGGTAGCATGGTTTTGGTAGCATGGTTTTGGTAGCATGGTTTTGGTAGCATGGTTTTGGTAGCATGGTTTTGGTAGCATGGTTTTGGTAGCATGGTTTTGGTAGCATGGTTTGGTAGCATGGTTTTGGTAGCATGGTTTTTGTTTTGGTAGCATGGTTATGGTAGCATGGTTTTTGTTTTGGTAGCATGGTTTTGGTAGCATGGTTTTGGTAGCATGGTTTTGGTTTTGGTAGCATGGTTTTGGTAGCATGGTTTTGGTAGCATGGTTTTGGTAGCATGGTTTTGGTAGCATGGTTTTGGTAGCATGGTTTTGGTAGCATGGTTTTGGTAGCATGGTTTTGGTAGCATGGTTTTGGTAGCATGGTTTTTGTTTTGGTAGCATGGTTTTGGTAGCATGGTTTTGGTAGCATGGTTTTGGTAGCATGGTTTTGGTAGCATGGTTTGGTAGCATGGTTTTGGTAGCATGGTTTTTGTTTTGGTAGCATGGTTATGGTAGCATGGTTTTGGTAGCATGGTTTTTGTTTTGGTAGCATGGTTATGGTAGCATGGTTTTTGTTTTGGTAGCATGGTTTTGGTAGCATGGTTTTGGTAGCATGGTTTTGGTAGCATGGTTTTGGTAGCATGGTTTTGGTAGCATGGTTTTGGTAGCATGGTTTGGTAGCATGGTTTTGGTAGCATGGTTTTGGTAGCATGGTTTTGGTAGCATGGTTTTGGTAGCATGGTTTTGGTAGCATGGTTTTGGTAGCATGGTTTGGTAGCATGGTTTGGTAGCATGGTTTTGGTAGCATGGTTTTGGTAGCATGGTTTTGGTAGCATGGTTTTGGTAGCATGGTTTTGGTAGCATGGTTTTGGTAGCATGGTTTTGGTAGCATGGTTTTGGTAGCATGGTTTGGTAGCATGGTTTTGGTAGCATGGTTTGGTAGCATGGTTTGGTAGCATGGTTTTGGTAGCATGGTTTGGTAGCATGGTTTTGGTAGCATGGTTTTGGTAGCATGGTTTGGTAGCATGGTTTTGGTAGCATGGTTTTGGTAGCATGGTTTGGTAGCATGGTTTTGGTAGCATGGTTTGGTAGCATGGTTTTGGTAGCATGGTTTTGGTAGCATGGTTTTGGTAGCATGGTTTTGGTAGCATGGTTTTGGTAGCATGGTTTTGGTAGCATGGTTTTGGTAGCATGGTTTTGGTAGCATGGTTTTGGTAGCATGGTTTGGTAGCATGGTTTGGTAGCATGGTTTTGGTAGCATGGTTTTGGTAGCATGGTTTTGGTAGCATGGTTTTGGTAGCATGGTTTTGGTAGCATGGTTTTGGTAGCATGGTTTTGGTAGCATGGTTTTGGTAGCATGGTTTGGTAGCATGGTTTTGGTAGCATGGTTTGGTAGCATGGTTTGGTAGCATGGTTTTGGTAGCATGGTTTGGTAGCATGGTTTTGGTAGCATGGTTTTGGTAGCATGGTTTGGTAGCATGGTTTTGGTAGCATGGTTTTGGTCGCATGGTTTGGTAGCATGGTTTTGGTAGCATGGTTTGGTAGCATGGTTTTGGTAGCATGGTTTTGGTAGCATGGTTTTGGTAGCATGGTTTTGGTAGCATGGTTTTGGTAGCATGGTTTTGGTAGCATGGTTTTGGTAGCATGGTTTTGGTAGCATGGTTTTGGTAGCATGGTTTTGGTAGCATGGTTTTGGTAGCATGGCTTGGTAGCATGGTTTTGGTAGCATGGTTTTGGTAGCATGGTTTTGGTAGCATGGTTTGGTAGCATGGTTTTGGTAGTATGGTTTTGGTAGCATGGTTTTGGTAGCATGGTTTTGGTAGCACGGTTTTGGTAGCATGGTTTTGGTAGCATGGTTTTGGTAGCATGGTTTGGTAGCATGGTTTTTGTTTTGGTAGCATGGTTTTGGTAGCATGGTTTTGGTTTTGGTAGCATGGTTTTGGTAGCATGGTTTGGTAGCATGGTTTTGGTAGCATGGTTTTGGTAGCATGGTTTTGGTAGCATGGTTTTGGTAGCATGGTTTTGGTAGCATGGTTTTGGTAGCATGGTTTTGGTAGCATGGTTTTGGTAGCATGGTTTTGGTAGCATGGTTTTGGTAGCATGGTTTTGGTAGCATGGTTTGGTAGCATGGTTTTGGTAGCATGGTTTTGGTAGTATGGTTTTGGTAGCATGGTTTGGGTAGCATGGTTTTGGTAGCATGGTTTTGGTAGCATGGTTTTGGTAGCATGGTTTTGGTAGCATGGTTTGGTAGCATGGTTTGGTAGCATGGTTTTGGTAGCATGGTTTTGGTAGCATGGTTTTGGTAGCATGGTTTTGGTAGCATGGTTTTGGTTGCATGGTTTGGTAGCATGGTTTTGGTAGCATGGTTTTGGTAGCATGGTCTGGTAGCATGGTTTTGGTAGCATGGTTTTGGTAGCATGGTTTTGGTAGCATGGTTTTGGTAGCATGGTTTGGTAGCATGGTTTTGGTAGCATGGTTTTGGTAGCATGGTTTTGGTTTTGGTAGCATGGTTTTGGTAGCATGGTTTGGTAGCATGGTTCTGGTAGCATGGTTGTGGTAGCATGTCTTCGTACGAATTCCTCTGCTGCACCCTTTTTTTCTTTTCCGTCGTGGCCCATTATGTTATCAAGGAGACAACCATTATGTTATCAAGGAGACAACCATTATGTTACCAAGTAGACAACCATTATGTTATCAAGGAGACAACCATTATGTTATAGTGTCATCCATGGTATTCCGTTGTATGAAGTCGTATGAATTGTTGTGCTTTTCTGCCGTCCCCATAGATCTCCCAGTGGGACCAGAGAGTGGTCGAGAGGAATGTGGGGTTGACACATGTGCTTCAAAGCACCTATGGTAATGGTTGCAGGTTTTGAGAAACGGGGGGCGGCACTGATATGGGTTGCTTCGGGGTGACTTTGAGGTAGGGTGGGCGGTGCATACCTTTCCCAGGGACTCGTGAACCTGCGTGTTCTGTACATTGCCCTTAATAGCAATATGGCGGCCCTTCCGTGATCCGCCATATTGCTGGTTGTTACGTTCGCATCGATGTGCGGACGATGCATGGGTGCTCCAGCATGCATGGGGTTGATGTTGCGGCGCACTGCGGTGTATGCTCTAGTGTAGCCGTGCTGCTGAATGCAAGGGACACTCTCCCTAGTTAATGTACGTCTGGCAAAGTGGAAGAAGGAATGGATGCATACGCGGCGCCCTCTGCCACTCCTCCTTCTAGACGAGCGTGGGGGAGCCCGGTCTTGTCCTCTCGTGCTATGTTGCATGCTGCCCTATTCCAAGGCATCACCTTGCCCCCCTAAATGCCACATCACTTCCATGACTGGATGTCTGCAAGGTGCCTGCGCGGATCCACCCCCTGGTTGTCTTCAGGTGGGCAACAGCGGCTCCCTCTTGGAGTCACAGCACGGGGCTGAAATCGACAGCCACAGTGTTGTCATCCGTTTTAATGCTGGCATCACGGAGGGTGAGTGGCGTTGCGTCATCTTAGGGGTCCCACCGTACCCCACAGGAGGCACTCAGGAATGTTCGTTTCAACACCCTGTGTGGTGCTGCTTCGGATGTGCAGAATCAATGCTGACATTCCTGGCGGCGGGAACAATGTGTCACCACAGCGGCGATGCACGTACGAGCAGGGCTGGAGCCTTCTGCAAGGCATTTGTAGGCTGTCTCGTCCGGGCAGGTGCTTCAGACTGTTCTCAGCTCTGCGCTCGACAATAATCTCCATTACAGCCGTCCACTCCCAAGAATCGCCAGCCTTTTTTGAAAGCAGTTCGTGGACTGCATTCGTCCCTTATCATCTATTTATAAACCAGCATCGGTGTGTGTTAGACACTTCCGATAATCATATCGGCGCGTGAGTGTACATGCTTATTTCATCATCCGCAAAGCTACGAGCAGTTACATGGCCAGCAAGGCACCGAACCGCCCCCTGTGTGTTGACAACCCGACATGCTTCTTTGTTTTACCTATTGACATGTTGGTCTTTTTTTAAAAAACTTAACAGTCTTATTTTTTACAAACTTAAACCACCTCATACGAAATTCAAAGTCCCAAGTGTACACCCTTTCGAAGGCAAAAAGCCCCACTTCCCCGGTGTACAGTGTACAGTGCAAGTGCCTAAAAAAGATGGTTGGGACTATGGACCCGCTGGCGCCGCGCCACTTCCTTCGCGAGATCAGAAGATCTCAACGCACGCGCGAGACGCGTTTCCAATTTCAACTCCTACATGCCTCCTATCTTTTGCTGGGATGTTCGTGCCGATCCTACGGCTGAGATTACAGGATTGGGCGCGGCGTGAACAATTCCAGTCATGACGGCTAACAGCCTTGTATCGTGTCTAAAATTTATGTGTACCTTGTGGACTTCGTCTTTCCCCCCAAGGGTTAACTTACCGGACGGTTTTACGTATTCGAGCTCTCCACTTGTCTTCTCCTGGTTAGGGCTAAGTTTTGCAAAAACAAAAGTCGTAAGTCCATAATCTTTTAGCCCCTGTTGACATGACTATATGATAGCCCCCAGGTTATGAGCCATTTTATGGGCAGCAAGGCACCATGCCTATTCATGTGGATTGCCAACTGGACTTTGTTACTTTGGTTGGATCTATTCACACCCCTCACGGATGTCACTGTCCATTTAAAACACACTCCCTGCCTTGGCAGGCTACGAGCAGTTTGTGGGCAGCAAGACCACGTTCCGGCTGCTCAACAACCCGGCGAGCGCGCCGAAAGAGGCGGGCGAGATCACGATTGCTACCATCCGCGACAGCGACATTAAGGAGTGGGTCAAGTCCATCATCCGCAACCCGGAGCGCGCCGAGTCGGCGTTTGCGATCGACCCTGAGTTCCTATGCTACACGTGGCTGGTGAGGGGTGGGCGGGGAGGAGGGTGGATTTGTTTTTGGAGGATGGTTGATTGTGTTTTGAATAGGGAGAGGGGGAGGGTTCCATGATGCAACAGCAAGAAAAGGGTGTAGGTGGTGGTGGGATGAGGAATGTTGGTTATGGAAACCGCGGGGGGAAGGGGGGGGGGGGTACAAAAGGGGGCGGCGAGAAGGGGCAATGGGGGGGGAAGCTGGATCAGGGGGATGGCATCGAAGACGTGAGGCAGGAGTGCATCGAAGACGTGAGGCAGGAGGGCATCGAAGACGTGAGGCAGGATGGCTTCGAAGATGTGAGGCAGGAGGGCATCGAAGACGTGAGGCAGGATGGCATCGAAGACGTGAGGCAGGATGGCATCGAAGACGTGAGGCAGGATGGCATCGAAGATGTGAGGCAGGATGGCATCGGAGATGTGAGGCAGGAGGGCATCGAAGACGTGAGGCAGGATGGCATTGAAGATGTGAGTCAGGATGGCATCGGAGACGTGAGGCAGGAGGGCATCGAAGGCGTGAGGCAGGAGGGCATGGATGACGTGAGGCAGGAGGGCATCGAAGACGTGAGGCAGGATGGCTTCGAAGATGTGAGGCAGGAGGGCATCGAAGACGTGAGGCAGGATGGCATCGAAGACGTGAGGCAGGATGGCATCGAAGACGTGAGGCAGGAGGGCATCGAAGACGTGAGGCAGGATGGCATCGAAGACGTGAGGCAGGAGGGCATCAAAGACATGAGGCAGGATGGCATCGAAGATGTGAGGCAGGATGGCATCGGAGATGTGAGGCAGGAGGGCATCGAAGACGTGAGGCAGGATGGCTTCGAAGATGTGAGGCAGGAGGGCATCGAAGACGTGAGGCAGGATGGCATCGAAGATGTGAGGCAGGAGGGCATCGAAGACGTGAGTCAGGAGGGCATCGAAGACGTGAGTCAGGAGGGCATCGAAGACGTGAGGCAGGAGGGCATCGAAGACGTGAGGAAGGATGGCATCGAAGATGTGAGTCAGGATGGCATCGAAGACGTGAGGCAGGATGGCATCGAAGACGTGAGTCAGGAGGGCATCGAAGACGTGAGGCAGGATGGCATCGAAGGCGTGAGGCAGGATGGCTTCGAAGATGTGAGGCAGGAGGGCATCGAAGACGTGAGGCAGGATGGCATCGGAGACGTGAGGCAGGATGGCATCGAAGACATGAGGCAGGAGGGCATCGAAGATGTGAGGCAGGATGGCATCGGAGATGTGAGGCAGGAGGGCATCGAAGACGTGAGGAAGGATGGCATCGAAGACGTGAGGAAGGATGGCATCGAAGGCGTGAGGCAGGAGGGCATCGAAGACGTGAGGCAGGAGGGCATCGAAGACGTGAGGCAGGATGGCATCGAAGACGTGAGGCAGGATGGCATCGGAGACGTGAGGCAGGAGGGCATCGAAGACGTGAGGCAGGATGGCATCGGAGATGTGAGGCAGGAGGGCATCGAAGACGTGAGGCAGGATGGCATCGAAGACGTGAGGCAGGATGGCATCGAAGACGTGAGGCAGGAGGGCATCGAAGACGTGAGGCAGGATGGCATCGAAGACGTGAGGCAGGATGGCATCAAAGACATGAGGCAGGATGGCATCGAAGATGTGAGGCAGGATGGCATCGGAGATGTGAGGCAGGAGGGCATCGAAGACGTGAGGAAGGATGGCATCGAAGACGTGAGGCAGGATGGCATCGAAGGCGTGAGGCAGGAGGGCATCGAAGACGTGAGGAAGGATGGCATCGAAGACGTGAGGCAGGAGGGCATCGAAGACGTGAGGCAGGATGGCATCGAAGATGTGAGGCAGGAGGGCATCGAAGACGTGAGGCAGGATGGCATCGAAGACGTGAGGCAGGATGGCATCGGAGACGTGAGGCAGGAGGGCATCGAAGACGTGAGGCAGGATGGCATCGAAGACATAAGGCAGGAGGGCATCGAAGACATGAGGCAGGAGGGCATCGAAGACGTGAGGAAGGATGGCATCGAAGACGTGAGGCAGGAGGGCATCGAACACGTGAGGCAGGAGGGCATCGAAGACGTGAGGCAGGATGGCATCTAAGACGTGAGGCAGGAGGGACAAGGGGGCAGAGCAAAGGGTAGAAGGATATGTAACAGGTGACCAGGCAGTGGAAGCGATCAATTCCCCCGGCTTGAGAATGCTGCCTGCCCCCCCATGCCCAGCTGCTTGCATCATGGTCATGTTATATATGCTTCTGTGTGCTCGCATCGTGCTCATCATCTCATGACTGTCCCTCCTCCAGTGGGTGAAGCAGAGCGGACACAAGCCATCCTCGGGCTTGGTGGGCATCATCCTCGCGCTCAAGCTCTGCCACAAGATCCACGTCTATGGATTCAACGTGAGTCACCTGCTCGCAAATGTCGCCCAGTGGCTTGCTGTGTGAGGACTAAGCGCCAGCGCGTTGATGCCACCATCAAGGCTTTCACTCGTACATCTGCTAGCGTGTTGCACTTTGGTGCAAGGCTCTGGGCAGGATGGCAGATGCCTGGATGTTGCAGTGCTGCTGTCGTACAGTTTGGTGCCATGCGTAGGCGTCTGTTCCTCTTTTTGCAGGTTTTGGTCTTTTTGCCAGCACGCGCTTCGCTTGCTTTTCCGGTGTTTGTGTGGAAGGGGAGCCGACACATGTGCCCCCCAGCGGGCAAGAGGTTCTTGTTATGAGCGCCTTATGGTTGGTTGTCATTGACAACGGGCAAGAGGTTCCTGTTATGAGCGCCTTATGGTTGGTTGTCATTGACAACGAATGATGGCGTGTGGTGCAGCTTGAGCATTTGGAAGCTGTTTCACCAAAGTGCTAGCCCCTCAGCTTTATCAGCGGCTGACGTGGACGTTTCAAGTGCGATGCAGGCTGGTATTCATGCATGCTTCGGACCGTAGAGTCTAGGATCTAGTATTTTAGGTTCAGGAATCGTGGTGTTGGGGTTTGGGGCTGGGGGTTCAGGGTTGAGGTTGTAGGGACGGTGCCACTGGCTGTCCCCTGCATCCAGCATTTATTCATTTCGCTCATTGCATGCTCTGCCACACCAAGGGGGGCGGCGTATTGTTTATATGCTGTAGCCAGTCGCTTATGCTGCACATGCTTGCCTGCGTGTTCTTGCTCCCGTGTGTACCGCCTGTGCGTTTGCATGTGTGTGTGGCCCGTGGGTGTGTCGACGCGGCCCGCCCTTTCTCGCGCCACACTTTCCTTGCGTCGCACTGCCTTGCGCCACCTGCGTCGCGAGCCCCGCAGTTCAGCAGCTACTTCTCGCGCACGTCCCGCCCGCACTACTACGACTGGGAGCGGCCCGCAAAGGGGCGCGAGAAGGTACACCCATTCCAGCACGAGGTGTCGCTCTACGAACAGCTGGCCAAGAACGGCTACATCAACCTCGTACACTGAGGGCCCGACAGGCAGCTGGCCATTATGGAGCACACCAGTATAGCTCGCGCTCTGAAATATCCAGCTCTATGTGTCGCCGTTATTCGCTTATGTATTCAGGTGGCGCGGTACCCATGTTGCTGCTTTGCACAGCAGCTACCCCTCCTATCGTCGGGTTTAGACTTCAAGTGCTGGATGCGACAACCCACCCAGGTTTAGACTTCAAGTGCTGGATGCGACAACCCACCCGGTTCCCTGGTGCCTGTGGGGATGGCACCGGTGGTGTTGCGATGACGCCATGAGATCCTCCGCCGCTCCCATGCCAGCGCTGCACTGCCGATGCAGAAGAGAGGTATGTGTGGGTCGTCTGTGCATGGAGATTGGAGCCCTTGGTGGCGAACAACTCCTGCCATGGTGGTGCACAGGGACAGCTGGCGAGCCAGGCAGGTGGCTTCTGCAGATCGCAAGTAAGTGTGTGGGGCGCCAGCGTTCAGTAGGCGTGGAGTGCCTGGCCAATGCAGTGCCAGGAATGGCAGGGAGAAGAGAAACCTGGAAACGAACAGTGCGCCGAGTATTGCGGTTGGCCCGACCGGCTACACTGTGAGAGACCAATGACGGCATCCCACACATGCCCGCGCTGCGTGGGCCCCTCGGCTTTTCGGGGGGGGCAGCCGACCCTGTGGAGTGTTGCCACCAAGTGGTTCTCACCCATGGTTGCGCCTGCCCTTCACGTCGTGTTCCCAGAGGACGGCCGTGGCCAGTGATGTGTGGTGATTGGCGACACGCCTGCCGCCCGTGGCTGATCCCAGCTCCCTATTGGCGACCCCAGCTGCGTGGCGGTTGCCAGGATAAAGACTTCATGGTGGGTCTGTCCTTATGTGGGGCGGCATCCGCGTTGCAAGGTAGCATGTCGTCGCAAGCCTGTGTAGGCTGCTGCTGGCGGTTACTGGTGTTGCGTGCATATGCAGTGGGCGGCAAGACCTCCCTGATCCCAGCCTGCTGTGATGCGATGACCCTTCCATGGCTTGTACAAACAACAGTGGTAGGGCAAGAGCTTGTCCTGCCAGGTAAGGCCAAGGCACACGACACAACATGGTCAAGAATTGGTGGGTCCTTCCCACTGTACATCAGGATGCCCTAGCCTGTGTCCATGCTGGGCGCATGCAAGCTGTTACGCGTGCACGTGTGGCAGTGGCACGGCGCGGGTACTGCTGCAGAAATGTTTTGCCCATCTTAATTCCGAAGACCGGTAGCATGCTGGCCTGTTAGGACGGTTTAGTTCATACCAGTTTGCAACTTGAAGTATGCAGCGGTGCATGCACTTGGGCTTGTATACTGGCCATGATTGCCCAGTCACTCCAGCGCTAAGTGATGTGCTCAAGTAGGCCGTCTGTCCTGTGCTGAATACTTTTCAGATGTGGCCCATCATGATCACTGGAGAAGGCGTCTGCAATGCCAGCATATCCATCCCAGATATGGTGTTTTCTCTTGTGATGTAACGGTGTTGCCTTCTCTATATGGCCTTGTATGCATGGATAGGCTTGTCCTGACCAGTTGCAATGTTCCCTACATAAGCTCACTTAGCCCATAAACCTTTTGACAAGTTTATACGTCACAATATCAGATGGGAAGCAAGTGACAATGCAATGATTGCAATCCTCCATGTAATAATACCTTAATAATGCATCGTAATTTTCACGTTAGAACTTTCAGCAGCGGATCCCGGCCATTAATTCATTAATGGATTAAAGTGAAACACGTACGTGCTACCATTGGGGAGTCAAGAAGCACCAGAGTGCTCCTAATATCCCTGAGTACGTGTGCACAGTGGGCAGGGGGCAGAGCCCCCCCCTCAATCCGGCCCTCATGCCACGGGCATGCCACAGGGTGCACGTACAATTGGACCCGTCCAAACGATCCGGCATCGATCCCCTGTGGGTGCAATAAAGCTTTGACATAGCAAAAGCATTAAATAGCGGGTGCACGTGGTAGGGCTGCCCCATGGTCCAGTACGTGGCCACAGATAGGCTTGGATCTCATTTGAAGAGGCGCATGTTTGGGAGAATATACAAAGCCCAAAGGCCTCTCCAGGAGCCTGAGTGTAACAACTAAAAATGTTGTGTTTGCAACAGCCTCAGTATCAACATTAGCGTGAAAAGATCTTTATACCTGGGTTGGAGTCGCGACAGATAACTTCACGTCCAGAGAAGCAATGAAGATGGATCTTCAACAGTTAAGGGAATGAGTCCCCACCCTTGTTAGACACAACAGACAAGTTATATCCAAGTCGACTATCTGTTGAAGTTATAGTTGACTTTTGGCAAGGGTTGTTTGATTGATGAAACAAGGAAACCCTTGAATTACACCATAGCTTTAGCTCTCACGTACGCACACATGCACGGCCGCCCCAAACAGGATAAAAGTCATCGTGCACGCAGCATCCATCCAACCCTAACCCGGAAGGACCAATCAAAAGTGAGGATCACTCAAGATAAGATCTTAGCCTCCGAATCCTCCACACAACACAAAGCCAGCACATACGAAATCTCAATGACCTGGAACCAAATCCACCAGGTACAACGGTACTGCAGAGAATCCATGACTGACTAAACAACACCATGCAAAGTACCCTACGTGGATCAGGCCACGACCAATGAGGGTAGAACAATAGATTCGACAGATCTCAGCAGGCCCAATATCTATCAGACGTCGAAGCCTCCTAACTTCTCAAATAATTGTCCTAAAGAACTCATAATAAGATTCAACAGTAGGAAAACTTTGGATGTAACATTTGGTTGTTACATATCTCCCCCTCAAGACAGGAACTCCCAGTTCCTAGAAGCCAAGAAGAATAAAACAACAACCTCCACAAAACAACACAACAATAAACAGGAAGTCCACCACCTCTTGGGACAAGCAAGTGGGTTTTTACATCCCCAAAGGGCCTCCTATCTCAGTATCATCTGATCATGTCAACCCTGAATAAGACAAATTCACCCACAGATGAAATGTCATCAAGTGACTAACACACAGGCAACCATGCCTGGATAATACAACTGCAAAGCTACCATGAACTCAGAACTGTCATTGCTGGAAATCTGGACTGGACATCAGAACTGGTCGCCTCCATTCTGGATCCCCACCTCACTCCACAGCCCATCTCCAACCATCCTGGAACCCTTCACAGAGTGAACCAATCCCCCTTCTTCATATCCTTCCCCCTCGTTCCAAACACTGGGAAATGCTCCACCATGGACACCAGATCTGGCCAGTTCCTGCTGACCTGAATATCCAAGCAGGTCTCAGCAGCCTTGCCCAACTCAGCTGAAAACCTACTGCACTGGGCAGGGTAGGACAGAGTGACCACAGCCTGTCGGAGGGGATCGAAGACCCAGCCACTGGCAGTCTTATGGCGACATAGCCAGCTGCTATAGGCCCACCACAGCTGTAGAAAGGCCTTGATAGGCCCCCACCTGGCGCCCAAGATGGGTACCAGCACCCTCAAAGGTGTGAGCCTGGCCCTCAGCTCGTTAGGGAACTTTGGTAACTGCAGCCCCACAAAGACTGTGCTGTCCTTGTGTGGAAAACAAGACATCACAGAGCAGTTGGACGACGGAGTAAGGTCAAACTCTCCCTGCTTGACAGCCTGCTCAAGTAGCTCAGTGTAGGTCTGGGAATATCCAACTGGCTTGAGCCCTGCAAAGGCGAGTCTCAGGTCACTGGGCAGAGCCTCCATCAAGTCCTGGCCCTCCACCGGCCTCATGTCAAACGAAGGCCACGGGTACACTGCAAAGACGGTGTGCATAATGTAAGCCACCATAGGTGACCCAATCTCACAGAGACTGGGGGGCAGACAGTCAAGGGCCAACTCTACCATACCCTCAGGTACTAGTTCACCCTCCTCCACCACTGTCTGATCCAATGCCTGCATGGCTGTGTACAAGGATTTACACCACTCGCACTGTCCAGGAGCACAATTACGGTGGTCCAAGAACTGCTCCACCTGTTTGTTGGGACAGCTGACCTGGGCAAGTGTACCACCACCTTAGGGGGTGGAGGAGCCTCCGTAGGAGAGGGGACTGAGACCACCGGGGTGGGGATAGCCCCCTGAGCTACTGGAGCCTCAGAAACTGCAGGCACAGCAGAACCCACAGTTGGAATGTGCCCAGCCCTCAAGTGTTCTGCCATCTGAGTAACCAGACCCTCCACATTAATCAACCTGGTTATCAAGGCCCCGTGACGCTGCTCGTGCCGTTGCTGATCATGTACCATACGCTGGAACAGATTGAGAAAATGGGCTTCCACAAACCCAGCGTCTTCCTGGATCGAAGGGCCCGTGGCTCTGGGGCCAGCGTAGTCGTGCTGAAAGACATACGTAGCCCTCACGTCCTCTTGGGTTCGTGCAGGTGGCCTGGGTGTCCCCTCAGGATGGGAGTCGGCCATGGCTGGCAACCACAGACACAAAACACCAAAAAGAGGTGTTAGCAGTGCTCACTGGGAGCTATGAAGGGGAGCACACCGCTCAGAGCCCATGACATACCACTCAGGCAAGGTGATACCATGACGCTGACAATACTCTAGTACAGCAGAGTGACTGTTGGTGAGATCAGACAACCACAGCCACGTAGCAGTCACCTCTAGCTCTCCCTTCCAGTGTACCTTAAACTGCAACTGTTTGGTACGACCTTTCCCCTTCACCCTGTGAGCCAACAACCGCTCCACTTCATAGATCTTCTCCCCCTCAGAATCCAATTCATAAGGCAAAGGGGCAGACAATCTGCCTGGTAAGGTGTTGCGCCTGTACAGCTTCAGCTGGGCTAGGTGAAAAATATTATTCCTGAGCTTCCAGTGAGAAGGCACTTGGACCTGGACCACTGTACCATAGTGGAAGGTTGCCAACACTGGGTAAGGACCCAACCAGAGTGGTTGCAGTTTCCTGCACTGCTCCTTCTCAGGCAGCACTCTGTTGGCTTCCAACAGCACCAAGTCCCCAGGAACTACAAAGGAATGACTGGCCACCGTCTGCTGCCAGGCGTTAGTCAGGTACTTGTCCTGTGTCCTCAACATCTGGGTAGCCACGATGCTGTGAGCCTCCTGGAAGGAAGCCAACAACTGCTGGACTGAACCAAGACGTCGCTGGAAAGGGCCTTCAGCGTCTCTGTCAGGCAGTTCCAAGTCGAATGGTGTCAGGGGACACTGACCATTGCAGATTACAAAGGGGGACATCTGCATGGTGAGGAGCCAGAGGAGAGTTGTTGATGGCGAATTCTATGAAAGGTAGCTTCTTGTCCCAGTCCTTGTTGTCGTGGGTACAATAGTGCTTTTGACACTCCCTGACGATTCGGTTCATCCTCTCCACCGCCCCAGTACTGGCACACCTGTATGCCACACCGAAGGCCAGCTTAGTGTCTAAGCAATTTCCGAAGTTGAACGAAAATGGCTGACGGCGGTATGGCTGACGGCGGAGTTCAGATCTTTTGCGTCTGAGCCCCAAATTCGGTCAGACCACTTGCATTCGATGCGCCTTTCTAAGACGCACTTGCCAGTATAAACGGTTACGGCTGCCACGCAGTATAGACAAAGTTACGCACGTGACCAGCTATGACGACTCCCAAAGCAAAACGAGGGCTGGAAAAGGAGCTGGCACAGCTTCCCAGCGCCCAGCCCAACCCTCTCGCCCTCGCCATTGTTCAGCCGACAGGCTTACCCGCCAAACCCTCGCCAAGCGCCTCGCCTGAGCCCAAGAAACCCTGCCACGATCGAAAATGGAGCGAGTTCCTCCCCGGCGACCGACGATTCTCCCTCACCGAGTGGCAAGAGTTGTCGCCGCAGGAATGCATTGAGGTTCTCCAGTTCCTCGAACAGGAGCGGAAGCTCTTCGTGCCCAGGAAGGGGGCGGCTATCGACTACAATGGAGACATGTCCTGGCTCTATGCTTTGAACGAAGTACAACAACGCCTGATTATCCTGACCAGCCAATTCCAGATCCGCCTCGGCGACATCACCAGAACGCTCCGCACCCCAGCCCCCGCACAGCCGGCAGCGCCATCGGCTTCCTCCCTCGGCAAGGATGACATCCGCGCAGTGCTGGAGGAGCACGTGACCTGGCCGCTGGCCGAGCAGCTGACATCGCTGAACACCACGCTCAACACGGTCGAGGCCCGGGTCTCCAACGTGGAAACCAAGGTCGTCCACAAGCTACAACCCCAGTTCACGGCGCTACACACCACGGCGCAGGCTTCGGAAACGCATGCTGCACTTGTCTCTCGCCTTAACCAGGTGGAGGGCAAGTGTGGCGTGCTCCTGAAGAAGCTTGAGGCCATCACCGCCCACACCGAGGCCCTGGCCACACAGGTCCCCAAGATAGCGGAGCAGACGGCCACCATTGCATCCCAGCCACCCCGGCAGGATGCTGGCGACCTCCCGCCGCTCTCCTACGCGGACCTGCTGCGGTCAGCGACCGCCTCCACCACCGACGCCATCGCCACAAAGCTCCAGGAGCTGGAGGACCACCGCCAGGCCCAGCAACGGGAGGTCACCGATCGCGCTCGCCGCGAGTGCCGAGTGGTGCTACGTCGCTTCCCCCAGAAGCCAGGTGAGACGTCAACCTCTCTTGCTGACGAGCTCAAGAACCAGCTTCTTACCCTCATGGGCCTGGTAGGTGAGGTAGAACTGCGTGGGTGCCACCGCCTTCCCCACTCACGGGACAAGGCGGCCCCCCCACCAGTCCTACTCACCTTCCCCTCCCCTGAGGATAAGCAGCGGTTCCTCTCTCGTCGCAAGCGGTTGCACGACCTCACCTGGACGCTGGATGACGACCTCACCCCCGCTCAGCAACAGCAGCGACGCGACCTGTGGCCGGAATACCTCCGCCATAAGCAGGACCCCCAGAAGCCCAAGGTGTACTGGAGGGGCGGGGACCTGATGATCAACCACAAGATGTGGACGCCCCCAGCGGGCTAGAATAGCAATAGCCCTAGCTTGTAACCATTGGCGTCACTGCCGCTAAGGCAGCCATGCCTAGCTGTGCCAACACACCTAGTCACGTGCCGCCAACGCACGGTACACAACCAGCCATAGCCTTAGCCTAGTCCTAGTACAGCCATGCTACGCCCTGGCTATGTTCAGATTACTTGCCCACGCTCCTTGCTATGATATGCTCACATGGGTCTTATTGCACCCACAGTTTGCCGGATCGTTAGCCTGTCCTTTTCGCTAGCCGCGCCCGATTGCAGCTGTGGCATGCCTTTGGCATGAAGGAGACTGGGGGTCTCTGCCCTTTCTCCTGTAGTGCACACACAGGGATTAAAAGCACTTCGGTGCTCCGTGACTCCCCAACGGGAGCACGAGTTTAATTAATTAATTAATTAATTAGTGTCTAGGATGTCAAAGAATGACTTCCAAAACCCTGACAACCAAAGGGGGTCCTGATCAGTGATGATAACTCTAGGCATGCCGTGCAGACGGTAGATCTCCTTCATAAACAAATCCACACACTGTGCAGCGGTGAGATGAGTGTTGCAAGGAATCAGATGGCACATCCTGGAAAGTCTGTCCATGACCACAAGGATCCTGTCATTGCCACCATCTGACATGGGGAGACCACAGATTTATAAAATCCATAGTCACACTGATCCAAGGACGCAGGGGAATGGGCATAGCCATGGGAAAGATGGGCGTGGCTTGGTTCCTGACCTTGTTTCTCTGGCAGGAGTCACAAGAATCCACGTAGGCCTTAACATCCTGATAAAGGCCAGGCCACCAAAATCTCTGCTGCACCTCATGAAGTAGCTTAGCATAACCAGGATGACACGCAGTCACATCGTCATGGAAACAGTGTAACACTGTGGGAATGGCCATCTCAGGCACATACACTTTCCTAGTCACCGTATGCTCTGCATCATGAGTGTGAACATACAGAACGCCCTCCCAGTATTCTACAGGTCTATTGCCAAAGTTGCCCCTCTGAATAGCTGCAGTAGCCATGTCCTCCGTCTTGGTGAAGGCCTTGATGACGTCCAGCAGGGAAATATTTAAAGGATTAGGCAACACCAGGTCCTTGTCAGGTCCCAGGGGCTGCATCTGCATCTCCTCTTCCTGCCCAGGGCTAGCCACCAACTGCTTGGATGAGACAGTAGTAGCTATAGGCCCCTTTGGCCTTGCCATCACCTGAGAGGCCAACACCTTGGACCGGCCTACCAACGCAGGGTCCATGACCCACTTTCTGGGCCTACCTCTGCTGCGCCTAGCAGGGTCTCCTTCACCAGGCTGCACTGTGGGAGTGGGCACCACACCGTCAGGACTTCTCCTAAGACTGTCAGACAGTGACTGGACACCCTCCTGGACGCCTGTCAACTCTGGGACAGAGCCCTGGTCGATGAGCATCACGGGACCACCGTTATTCCCTACAGGTGGTGTCAACAGTTGAGAAACCTTCTGGTTGTTGGCCTGAGCTCTAGTCAAGGCTCCACACTCTACCACAGAAATCAGGGCAGCACAGATGTCCAAGTCCTCATGAAAACTCCCCATTAAATCCCTCCTCCTGGACAGGGCGTCAGGCACCACATTCTGCGTACCAGGAATGTACCTCACAGAGAAAGGTCCGAACCCCCCCAGGAACTCCATCCATCCAGCCATCCTCTTACTCATCCGAGTCTGTTCCAACACATGTACCAAGGGCCTGTGGTCAGTCATCAGGGTAATAGACTCGTTGCCCTGTCCATCCTTGGCGCTGCTGGCCACAGAAAACTGAGCCCCCTTCAGTAGGTGTTCCCACTTATGACAGGCCACCACCAATCCCAGCAGCTCCTGCTCATGAACAGGGTAGTTACGTTCTGCAGACGTCATACTCCTGGACATGTATTCCACTGGTTGAGGACCCTTGCCATGATCTTGCATTAGTACTGCACCAATAGCACCCTGTGAGGCATCAGACCTAACCTGGTATGGCAAGTCTGGGTTGGGGCCCACCAACAAGGGAGCAGTGGTAAGCTTCTGCTTCAACACATCAAAAGCTTGCTGGCATGCTGCAGTCCACTCAAAGGGAACATCCTTCTTGAGCAGGGCTAACAGGGGACCAGAGATGGCCGCCATGTCAGGGATGAACCGTCGGTACCAGCCCACCAGGCCCAGAAAGGATTTGACATCATGAGCTGACTTCAACACAGGCCACTCCAAAACAGCAGAGACCTTGCTGGCCTCAGGAGTCATACCTGCAGCACTCAGCTGGTAGCCCAGAAACTTCACCTCTTGGCCCCACTCCACCTTGGACCTCTTCACCGACAGATGATACTGATGGATCACCTTAAGGACCTCCTCCACGTTCTCCAGATGCTCTCTGAAGGTACGAGAGTGTACCAGAATGTCGTCCAGGTAGACGACCACACAAGTCCTGAAGACCACCCTGGTAGTGTCACACAAGTGGGCAATGTCTTTGAACCTGGGGTTGCGAAGATCAGGTGAGATCTGGGGCAGGGCATTTTGTCTATTTACCCAGAGGCCTCAATTGAGGCCTTTTGGCTCAATTGAGGCCTTTTTCACCAAGGTCACCTGGGGATGGTTATTTTGGCGGGAAGGACCGGTCCTATGGGTCGTCCGGCCCCAGTGGCGCGAATCTGGTATATGTGCTGAGCGTCCTGACCCATTGGGGTCGACAGGGGTCGACGGTTACTGAAAGATATGTGAGGTGGAAAAGTACCTATTTTGGCCACTTTCGTGCAACCGGACGATGAATTTTCACGAATGCACGACCATGGCGGCCTCGAGTAAAAAAGACCGTGTGGCCACGTCCGTGCATCATTTCGACCAGTATGAAGCGCGTTGGACAGATAAATTATCCGTGAAGCTAGCGCGACCGCTAAATGGGTCAAAAGTCGATTTTTAAATTCGTGGGGTCGTTATTTGTGTGCTGAATGCCAGGTTAGTGAAATTCAGATGGGGCGTAGATGGCGTTGATAGTGCGCCTGCCAGCAGGCCGGTGCTTCGATATGCTGGGAAGGAGATTAGCGGAACGGTGGGGGGGGATGTTGGGGCAGCCGTGACTAAAGGGGCACTGGCTATTTTCGAGCCTTCTGGCGTGTATCCGTAGGTAGAGAAGGGGTGTTTTTAGGTAGGAAAAACTGGGTTGCGGACAGCGAGAACGCGCGCGCGCCCGGCTATGGGAGCGCTCGTAAGCAAGGAGCTCTGGCCCGGGCGTTGGCAGCCGTTTTCATACGTCAAAGGACGATGCATGGAGCTACTGTCCGGCAGGAGGAGCGGCCTGCGCTGGTCCCGGATAGCTTAAAGAAGTCGAGTTTGGCCAGCGCTCCTGTCGCAGCCACCTCCACTGCTCGTGTTATTGCGCACTTCATGATGCCATGAGTCGATGCGTGTGAAAGTTGACTGCATCCAGGTAGGAGAAGGTTTGTATTATCGTTTGGTTTGTAACGCTGCCAGTTTCTTGTTGTTTACCGGCACCTGGCCGGTGTCACTTCAAGGCAGGTTATTACGTTGTGCTGCACTCTGCGGCTGGGCCCCGTTGTGTAAGCGTATGTGCCCTCTGTAAGAAGCATGATAGTTCCTGCTACGGTGCCCATGTCACAGGCCAGCCTTGGAAGGGCCCCCAAATAGGCTAGACGTCTAGATAACTGGTTATGAGTGTCCATGCATGCTTGTATATCTTGCCATGCTGTTCATGTGCTACCTTAAGAGCATCACCTTGTTGGAAAGTATTATAACTGCGTCGGTATTGAGGCTTGGTGAGTGCGCTTATGCGCTTGGAAGGTCACAACTATCATTATAATGCATGATCATTGTGCGTGTTGATTATAGAGGCTGTGGATTCCTTGTAGTTACGTGCAATACCCATGGCAGGCTAATGCTGCCTGCAGTGCTCCGCGACAGCCCCGTCGGAAGTGTGTGTGCGTGGTCCCTTTGGATCGAGCATGCCATGTCATGCCATGCTTACCGTGTCGTGGGGAAACCTCGTAAGGTCCGAAAGACACGTCAAAGGCAGAGGGAACTGAGTACTAGCGCCTTTTTTATGCATATACCTATGGTCATGTTGTGTTCATGGTGCCGCCGCAGCGACACCCTGTTTTATTAAATCATAATTAAATAGGTATTGGGCATATATGACTGATGTTAAGTGCTGGGAACCCCAAAACAATCATAATAATGCATGACCTATCCTCATATTTGGAATAAAGTTTGTTGTCTCATTGTAATTACATGCAACACCCAATTTATAAAAAGGCCTCAATTGAGGCCTTTTTCTGGGTAGATAGACAATTTCCAGTTAGGTGGCCAAAGATAGCATTGACAAACATCTGCATAGTGGCAGGACTGTTAGAGGCACCCATGGGCATTACGGTCCACTGGAACTGTCCCCATGGGGTAGAAAAGGCCGTCTTGGGGATGTCCTCAGTAGCCACCCTGATCTGCCAGAAAGCATGCCTGAGGTCAAACTTTGTAAAGAAGGCAGCTCCTGCAGTCCTCTCCAGCAACTCATCAATTCTTGGCAGAGGGTACCTGGACTTGACAGTCACCTTGTTCAGTCCCCTCAGGTCAATGCACAACCTCCACCCCCCATCATGCTTGGGTACAAGCAAACATCCAGAACTGAAAGGGCTGTTAGCTGGGAGGATCAGACCAGCCTCCAACAGGCCAATAAGTATGGTCTTCAGCTCTGCCATCTCTGCAGGGCCCATCCTGTACATAGGCACAAAAGGAGGACGAGCACCCTCTACCAACTTGATGACATGTGTGATGGGTCCCTCAGGAGGATACTGGGGCATCTTGTCCTCAAAGATGGCTCCATACTGTCCAACAAGGCATCATGCTGCTGTTGTTGCTCAGTGGTGACAGTAGAACTGACAGCATTGACAGAATGACCACTAGCAGACTCAGGTTCATTAGGCACCAAATGCAGGAAAAGATGTGTTCCACTGGATAGGTGGCCAAATAAGACAGAGTATGCTTGGCAGACCACACATGCTTCAGTAGGGCAGCCCGTTTCTCCTCCAAAGTCGGCTCTTGATCCACCCTTTCGCACCTGCTTCCCCTCCCTTGCCATCATTGACAGCTGTCTGTGTGGAACAGCACTCAGTGGCTGTTCTTCTCCCCCCTGGCAACACACAGGTAGCATCCCACACTGTCCCATCCTTGAACTGGACCACCCTGTCAGGCCAAGAAATAGCAGGATTGGTGTCAGACAACCATGGGATCCCCAAAATCACATCTGCTGCCGTGAGGGGAATGACATCTGCTGTCACTTCCAAAGTCTGGGATGAACAAACTTGGAAGATGAGCTGCACGTAGCCAGGTGAGCAGCTTCTCCTGCCATCAGAATACTGCACCATGACAGGTGTGGGGTGGGCAACACAGGCAACTTCAACTCCTGCACCAAGGATGCAGCAATATAATTACTGCCAGCACCAGAATCAATCATAAACAAGCAAGCTGGCTGAGCCAAGGGAACTGGCACGTTGAGGAGCCTAGCCTGAAACTTGAGTAAGTGACCTGGTACAGGAGGACCCACAGGGACAGCAGGGTCAGAAGCACCCACAGTGTTCACTGGCCTAACGTCAACAGCAGGCAGGTCAGACCTGGCCATGACAAAGGATGACCTGGGGACCCAACTAGTTTTTTGACTCAGGTGGGTCTGGAGTGCTCCACTGCCTGATGGTGGAAGCTGCTCAGGTGGTGCTGGAGGCTCATCCTCGTCCCCCCATCCTCCTCATCTGCCAGCAGCTGCATGAGAGCGTTCACCATCCTACGCTTATCCTGTCTGCTGAAGGGCCGAGCGCGGGACTGGAACCTCCCAGAGGGCTGGAAGTTGGGCTGGAACCCTGGCTGCATCCGGTGATCGCCAGCAGGAACGCCAGGAGGAAGGCTGGGTGGCCTGGGAGATGGCAGGGCGCCAAAAGGTCCTCTCGTGGCAGGGGGAAACTGGTCCCGTCTAGGGCAGTCCCGTGCAAAGTGACCTGGCTGGTTGCAGATAAAACAGTTACCCTGGGTGGGATCCAAGCATTGAGCTCCCCAGGAGGTCATCCAGCTGGTTCAGGGACTTCTTGATGGGTGGCACTGGCGTGGCCACAGGCTCCCACTTGACAGAAAAAGCAGGCACACGACAGAGGGTGAGCACATAAGACAACACCTTGTCCCATTGCCAGTCCACGTAGTCGAACTGGGAGAAGTGCTTGTCCACATCCAGTCGCACGTGTGGAGCCATGCCATGCAGTAGTCTGTGAAGCGCCTCTGCGTCAGAGCATTGGGGAATCTTGGCTCTAAGGTTGGTGAATTGCTCCACGAACTGTGGCAGCGTCAAACCAGCCTGCGTACAGTTAGCCAGTGCGTCCCGATCCATGCGAAGCTGATCCTGGGGTAACAGAAACCGGCGAAAGCCCAATAGGAGAGAGGGGAGGTCGGTACACGCACGTCCAGCCACAGAACGCAAAAACTCATCAAAACGGTCGCTGGCACTGTCGCTCATCCGCTGCCTAACCATTCTCTTCTGGATGTCCATCGTGAGACGTTCCTCTGCCTTGGGCCCGTAGTTGGCGAATGGATAGCGAAGACATCCTGAAACTTGGTGGAGAAATGGTCGAAGCTGCGATGGGTAAGGTTGGTCAGCGATAGCTTGTCTACCGACTCCACCTTGGGAAAAGGAACAGTACGAGGATACAAAGACGTGAGCTCCATCACTGGGGCGTGTGGTGCATTCTGACTCTCGGCATTGTCGCAGCCACCGAGAGCCGTGGAGGCTCATGCCCCTGTGCATCTGTCCCTTCATCAACAAAAGGAGCGTCAACCGCATATACCCTTCGTGTACCCAGTGTGGAGACGGTTGATCCACGAAAACAGACTCCCATCGCCCGCCTGCCCTTGCGACTCAAGTTGCTGCACACGCGCAATAGTCCTACCCACACTCTTCTCCAGCGCTTCCGCCACACTTCTAGCTCTCGCAGCTTCCTCACGTTCATGTTGTAATCGAATTTTCTCCGCTGTCAGCTCGTCAGCCGCTAGCCGAGTGCCGTCTCGCCCCGGCACCGTGTTGTAGCCAAAACGAATAGCCGAACCGTATTCGGGTGCTGGCGAACGCGTGTCTTCCACGTTGGAAACCGTGGTCCACCTCTACCAATGCCACGCAGGGAGGGCTCGCCTGGTTGCACACCGAGGGGCAAGATGGAGAACTTTGGGCCGACCGACAGCGAATATCTGCGGGAAGCAGACATTAAGGTGGTATCTCCAAATAGTTGACGTCTGGGAGTAGATGATGAAACCCTTTCATCACCGGTCGTCCGTTGAGCTGCTAAAGATGTGGTTGCATCTTCAACTCTCTTACTTGATAACGGTGGTTGTGTCTCCGGGTTACTCATCACTCCATGGGTCGCGCATGCCGGACTGGGGAACGTTAGAGACTTATGGGCTCAAGGCAGTTCTCAGAGCAAGACTGTCACATAAGGATGAGTCACACTCTTAAGAACTGTCCGAATACACAGCATAACGTACCCTCTCTGGGTCTGGCAAGAATTCCATTGTTAATCGTGAACTAATACTGTCAAGACAACCAACACCTAGGTAGAAACCTCCGATACCAATGTAACGACTAAAAATGTTGTGTTTGCAACAGCCTCAGTATCAACATTAGCGTGAAAAGATCTTTATACCTGGGTTGGAGTCGCGACAGATAACTTCACGTCCAGAGAAGCAATGAAGATGGATCTTCAACAGTTAAGGGAATGAGTCCCCACCCTTGTTAGACACAACAGACAAGTTATATCCAAGTCGACTATCTGTTGAAGTTATAGTTGACTTTTGGCAAGGGTTGTTTGATTGATGAAACAAGGAAACCCTTGAATTACACCATAGCTTTAGCTCTCACGTACGCACACATGCACGGCCGCCCCAAACAGGATAAAAGTCATCGTGCACGCAGCATCCATCCAACCCTAACCCGGAAGGACCAATCAAAAGTGAGGATCACTCAAGATAAGATCTTAGCCTCCGAATCCTCCACACAACACAAAGCCAGCACATACGAAATCTCAATGACCTGGAACCAAATCCACCAGGTACAACGGTACTGCAGAGAATCCATGACTGACTAAACAACACCATGCAAAGTACCCTACGTGGATCAGGCCACGACCAATGAGGGTAGAACAATAGATTCGACAGATCTCAGCAGGCCCAATATCTATCAGACGTCGAAGCCTCCTAACTTCTCAAATAATTGTCCTAAAGAACTCATAATAAGATTCAACAGTAGGAAAACTTTGGATGTAACATTTGGTTGTTACACTGAGGGGTTTTAGGGGCATACCCAGGGTTCATCTGGATCAAGGCGGTGAAGGACATTGCCGCCAAGCCAGCCCCGGCTGGCCTGGCCGGCCCGATGCTCCTCCCATCACTGGTCACCTGGGCGGACATGCTTAAGCAACATACCACCTCCACCACATCCGCCATCGCAGCCCAGCTCCAACGGCAGACGCTTGACCTCCGCGAGGAGGCCGAGCTCGCCAAGTGCAGCCTCAACGTCATTGTCAAGAACTTCACCATGGAGGAAGGTGAGACTTCCGAGAAGCTTTTGCGTGCGTTTGAGAGAGAAATCCTTCGTCGCATGGGAGATCGAGCTGGCCGCCCACCGCCTTCCCCGCGCGCGGGGTAAGGCAGGGCCGCCCCCGGCCGCTCCTTCTCACCTTTAAGACCCCGGCGGACAAGATTTCTTTTCTCAGACGCCGCAAGCGGCTCGAGAAGACGTACTCTCTTCACCCTTGATGACGACTTGACCCTGGCGCAGCAACAACGGCGACGGGAGCTATGGCCGACCTACCTCCAGCTCCGGCAGACCAAGGCGGGGCAGCCGGTGTACTGGAAGGGGGCGGCCATCTACGTCGGCCACAAGCCCTGGCAGGCGACCCCCCCCCCCCCCCGCGGCCCCAGCGACTCCAGACGCCCCAGCTTAGGGGAATACAGCAGTAGTAGTGCAGAATAGAAGACCGTGGCCATGTACATGTACGCCTCTTAGAGGCACTATCCCAGCTAAGCCCCGCGCTTTATTTAATCATGTACATGTGTGCCTATGATGTGCCACACTCCAGACGATGCCTAGCCTTATTTAGTAACGTTGTGCCCATGCAGGGAGTAAGTCTCTGCTGAGATGCCATGCCCTATAGCTTTTTGTATAGCCATGCTGATCTTCCCCCCCATGACAGGCTCCCCCTTCGCTGGGCATAGCTTGAAGATCATGGGGATGCAAGTGCCCTGCCGTGCACCTAGAGCAAGGGTCCTTTACATTCCCACCCTTGCAGGAAGTAGCTTAGAATGTATGATAGGCCATATGCCCCTTCTCTGGGCTATGTGCTACATATACTCCCAACGGAGTTATGTTCCTAATTAATTAATTAATTAATCTAGATCAAAAACCAGCCCAGCGCCATATTTCTGGCGGAGCCCCAGCCCCATGCACGAATTAACCCGCGCCGCGCCAGCCATCGCTTTGTGCCGGCGCCGGCTTGTGTACAGCGAATTAGGCGCATACTAGCCATTTGCAAACTAAGCTCAACTTGTCAAGTGCATTGATCATTATAATAATATTCGGCCGGTGGGTGGTTTACGCGCGGGTTGAAGTTTCCCCATATACGTCCGCCGTAACGAACGTTACAGCGACCGATGCATGCATGTAAAAGCTTTGAAGTCCTGAAGCTAAAACCGCCATATGTAGTGGTCAACTGACTTTCATCCAATACATGGAAATGCCTATGCTCAATCCGCTCTTTGCGCACCAGTCTCCAACGCGGCTCTGCCCAGATCGGCAAACCTTTGGAGTTCTTTCGAAATTCACCGGCTCCGCCTGCACTGATGTTACGGCAGGCTCGAGCTACCATGGGCCGGATTCTCGCCGGGCCGCCGATCGATTTCTGGCCTGCGCTGGTTGAATTTAATTGAATTGAACTGTAAAAAAACACCGTTGGGAGTAAATGTAGCACATATGAACGGGGCATATGGCTTTCTACGACGCACATGCTGATGTAATTTTCCGAAGCTATCACGCAATATACGATGAGCAAACGCCTCTCGACGCAACGCAGCCTGGCGGCTGCGCTCGGCAATGAAAATACGTCTGCAGCTTCGGCTGCAGCTTCGCACACCGGCCCAGATGGCCACGGTGACACTAGTCGTGCACTGGTGCTCGCCCAGCCTCCCGGGCTTGCCTCGCCATCTGCCTCGCCTGAACCCAAGCGCAGTCGCTCTGCTGAGCCGCCCTGGGAGGAGATCTCCTTTGACATCAACAGCGACGGCTACTGGCAACGCCGCCCAAGCTGGTTCATGGAAGACGTGTTTTACGGGTCACACGCCTCGCTTCTAGCCCTGTGCGTGTACCTCACGTCCCACAACCGTGGCCGCTGGCCTGGTGACGGCAAGCTTGTCGACCCCGCCGAGGCTCTCCCCATCATTCACCGCATGCCTCGCCCCAGGCTTCAACGCTTCGCCCTCTGCTCCCTTGTTGGACGCTCCGAATCCGAGATCTGGGCTTCCCCACCGCCCCCCCCCACCTTCAGTGTGAGCTAGTACGGCAATACGGCAATACGGCAAAACCTCGGCGTATTGCGTATTTCGTATAATACGTGTATTATACGCGTATAATACGGCGTACTACTAGCAAAATTTCTAGTACGGCAATACGCCAAACCTCGGCGTATTGCGTATTTCGTATAATACGGCGTATAATACGGCGTACTAGCTCACACTGCCCACCTTCCCCACCGAAGCCACCATCCGCACCCTCCTCAAGGAAGCTTTCGAGCAGCACGTGACCCCTCTTGCCGCAGATGTGGCGGCACTTGGCGGCACGCTGGCTGCTGAGCTCCCCACCATGCATCCCCACCGCCACCGCCACCCTCCTCGCCTCCACCTCCCCCCCCCCCTCCGCCTCCACCGACTCCATCACCGCCCAGCTCCGCGACATCGACCAGCGCCTCAAGGATAATGCAATCGCTATCGAGGTCTTGCAGAACACAGCAGGCCTCACCGCCCAGGCAGTGAAGGACATTGCCGCCAAGCCAGCCCCGGCTGGCCTGGCCGGCGATGCTCCTCCCATCACAACCTGGGCGGACATGCTTAAGCAACATACCACCTCCACCACCTCCGCCGTCGCAGCCCAGCTCCAGCCCGGGTTGGCAAATACGGGTACGGGGTATAATACGCGGACCTAAAATACGCGTATTATACGTGGGGGGTGTAAAATACGCGGCGGTAAAATACGCGACAGTTTTTGTGGTCCAATTGTCAGTCACCCAATTAGCACGCTCCTTGATGATGGTCATGCAGTTATTGCAACTGAAATTTGGTGTATATGCTTATTTATTAACATCTTCCATTTATGCCCTGCAATCCTATCTGATTATGCTTTGTTAAATGCAGGGGGGAGCAGGCTGCAATGGGAATTGTAAGGAATCAATTAATGAATTAATTGTAAGGAAAGCCATCCACTATATAATGCATGAGAGGACATAAGACACAACTAATAAGGACCATGCTCTCAAGTCTCAAGGATCCCACAACAAGCTCCATACACATACACACACATTCATCATTGACAAAATGCACGGTTGTTCTTGGCCCTGAGATCCTCGACAGCCACCTGCACGCTCTCCTTCTTCTTCACGAGAAGCTCGCCACCCAACAACTTCCGAGAAGGAGGGGTGACGTACGCGTGCCCTCCTTTGTACTGGATCATGCCGGCCACCATCTGCTTGAAAGAGGCGCTCTCAGCCGCATTGAAGGCAATGCCGTTCTCGATAAAAAAATTCGGCAGCCAGCAGCTGGACACCTTGTTCGTCGACGGGAACCAGCCATTTGGTGATGCTCAGCTGGCCTTTGCTGGGAACCGATCGACGACAAGTCAGCCGGCGCAGCCCCTCCTATCTCCGCCATTGCCCTGTTCAAATTGTGATGCTTCTTGGCGTCTGACTTCTGCAACTTGTTGTTAGCAATCCTGAGAAACCTGCTCCGGATATTCGGTGGAATTTTGTCGCAGGGTAACATCCCTTCCCCTGCGATTCCGGCAAAGTGTGCACGGACTCGGAATACGCTGATTGGCCCCGCCTTGTAGGAGAAGTTCTTGTTGCAAAATGAGCAGAACATCCTCGACACATACTGCGTTGTGTTACTAACAGCATCTGTGACTGCTTCTTTCTTCTCGACAACGAAATCCCATTCAGGCCCTTTCTTCGGCATGGCTGCATATCGAAAATGGCTGCACACTACCGCACAGTCGCACTGGCCCTCGTCGTCGCTATATTGCATTACACCGTCAGTAGCACAGCTGGCATTTGCTGGCATTATGCGTTATGTACCTAGTCCTAGCTGATTCCTACCGGCCAAAGATTTTGCAAGGCTTGCGCTTTATGGAAAGAACTGTACGCATCTACTTCTAGTAGTAAAAATCTCAAATGTGCAGTGAACGCGCCGCGCCCAGAACCTGGGCACCGCGCCAGTGCCCGCTGCCCGCTGGTACCCCCGAAAAATTCCAAGTCCAAACCGCGTATTCTGAAGTAAAGTACGCGTATATACGGCGGAGGCCTTCAGTGTACGTTTTCCCGTATTTTTGCGGCTCCGTACGGCGTACTGACCAACCCGGGCTCCAGCGGCAGACGCTTGACCTCCGCGAGGAGGCCGAGCTCGCCAAGCGCAGCCTCAACGTCATTGTCAAGAATCTCAAGATGGAGGAAGGTGAGAATTCCGAGAAGCTTGCGCGTGCTTTTGAGAGAGAAATCCTTGATCGCATGGGCCTTACTGGTGAGATCGAGCTGGCCGCCCACCGCCTTCCCCGCGCGCGGGGTAAGGCCGGGCCGCCCCCGCTCCTTCTCACCTTTAACCCCTAAATGGGCAGAAATACTGCCGATGCATCGGCTGTAACTTCACAATTTTGCAAACCAGATGCCATCCAACCCACCCATATCCAATGGCTGTCCTTGGGGGCCAAGCATGTCCATGAGTTGCCCTTCGGGTTGGTATATCACAACCTTACATATATGCAGGGTAGGCCATGTATAACTGCCGTCAAAGTCAGGGGGGTCAAGACGAGCGTTTTCATTTTTGGTAGAATGTGCATTTTGAATTTAATGTTGTAAGAGCTAGGCACCTACCACTTCAGGGATGATAAACAATTAGTTGCTGAACAGTTTGAGCCATTGGGGTCATCATTTGGGTGGGTATACCAGCAGTTACACCCAGTACAGCCCATAGGGGTACCGTTGGTAAAAAGCAACCAAGGGGGTAGGAGTGGGCATACTACCTACTAATACCTACTAATATGGCCCCCAACCATGCCACACAATACATTTCCCTTCCACAATGATGGGGAAACATAACTGCATCATCACACTGCCCTTACATGGCACCTATGTGCAGGTGCCACCTTGTCCATGCACGTAGGTAACGTGGTACGGATACCCTACGCAAGGCATGCATTCTTGGAGGCAGCCACCAACAAACTAGTGATTTTAAGCCTATTTCAGCTTGCCCTAGCAAGGATAAACTAGGCCTAAGCTGCTATAGCTTGCCAGGTGATGGCCAGCACACCTGGTGGCACATGCTGACAATGGGAAGCTTCTACTCACCGGTTACATGCTTGATGATGCCACAGAGACCAGCCAACTGCCTCACACTCATGCAATATGTGTGTGGGAAATGTATAACAAACATATATGGAGGTATTCAAACCCATACAGCCTCTAAAACTTATCACCATCACCCTGTGGGAGGTCAACTGACTGAGGGAAGCATCTAAGAAGGGTGTTTTAGAAAGGGGCCAGGCCAGGGTCAAGAAAGAGCATGAATAATGCAAAAAGAATGTGCTACACAAGCTAGAACGTATATATAAACGTCAAACATCGATAGGAAAACGATGCTGAAGCTTTACCAGGCATGGATGGCGTTACCTTGGCCCAGGCGGTGGCCGCAAAATGGCGCATTTCGGCACACCAAAGTTGTGCAGCATGGTCGTTGGATTCAGCGATTTCTGGCCACCCTTGCACGTTTACGACTACTATGTATCATAAAAAGTACAAAGAAACCAATATATCCTTTAAAATACGCCGGAAAGGTATTGCTGTCAACGTTTCTATCGTCCGGCCTGATCGCAGTTTTTTCCAGCAAGAACGCTGCCGACACCTATAAAATGGCATTCCCGCGAACCAAAAATTGGCCTGTATCATCTTTAGGACGTATAAAATCAATTTCCTGAGTTTGGTCAGAAAATTCGAACGAAAACGTAAATGCCATGCGTGGGCGCAAGCCGCCATGGCCAGGTCGTCGTTTTCCGGAATGCACGTTGTACGTGAAAAAGTACCCTGACCCCTTGTACTTTGACCGGCCAGAACACCTCTATAACTTTGTCAGAAGTATGCAAACCCTAGTACCATGCTGTGAGGAAAATTATAAACTTTCGATCTTCTCAGCTAAACTTTTCCTAATTCTCAATAGTTTTCGCGGCATTTGGTCCCCCGAGAAGGGGCCGACGTGTCGGCTGTAACTCAGTTTTAGGCGGAAAATCGGCAGCCAGACCATTTAGGGGTTAAGACCCCGGCGGACAAGATTTCTTTTCTCAGACGCCGCAAGCGGCTCGAGAAGACTCTCTTCACCCTTGACGACGACTTGACCCTGGCACAGCAACAACGGCGACGGGAGCTATGGCCGACCTACCTCCAGCTCCGGCAGACCAAGGCGGGCCAGCCGGTGTACTGGAAGGGGGCGGCCATCTACGTCGGCCACAAGCCCTGGCAAGCGACCCCCTCGACCACCGCGGCCCCAGCAACTCCAGCCCCCGCCTAGGGGAATACAGCAGTAGTGTAGAATAGTTAGACAGTGGCCTTGTACATGCCCGCCTACTACAGGCACTATACCAGCTGAGGCCTAGCCTTTTTACTCATGTACATGTGTGCCTATGATGAGCCACACTCCAGACGATGCCTAGTTTTATTTAGTAATGCTGTGCCCATGCAGAGGGCTGCTCTCTAGCTGCTGAGATGCCACGCTCTAGTTTCTGTATAGCCATGATGATCTTCCCCCTCACAGGCATGCTCCCCCCCTTACCCGGGCATAGCGTGATAGACCATGAGGGTGCGGGTGCCCTGGTGCACCTAGAGCAGGGGTAGCTTACATTCCCACCCTTGCATGAAGTAGCCTAGAATGTATTAAAAGCCATATGCCCCTTCTCAGGGCTATGTGCTACATCTACTCCCAACGGAGTGATGTTGATAATTAATTAATTAATTAATATGGCTTTTAATTAATACACTCTTGGCTACTTCCTGCAAGGGTAGGGTGTAAACTACGCCTGCTCTGGGTGCACAAAGTGCACTCCTGCACACCACTATGTATTCAGGCCCCTAGGGGCGCCGACAGAGGGGGGAAGATCATCATGGCTAAACAATGGCTAGGGCATGGCTTCTCAGCTAGCAGAGAGTAGCTCTCTGCATGGGCACATCATAACAAGATAAAGCTAGGCATCATCTGGTGTGTGGCACATCATAGGCACACATGTACATGGCTAAATAATGCTAAGTCGTCAGCTGGTAGAGGGCTCATATATAATAGGCGTACATTGCGCTGGTTGTCTCCTTGTTATAAATCGAAATATATATTATGTTGCTAGCTGCATGTCGAAGCTTTGTGCTGTAGATATAGATGTACATCACTCCCCGGACAGGAGAACTTTTGCGGATGACTGTAGGTGTAAGTTGGCGATGCCATGGTAACCGGAGACGTCCGTCCTATAGTCAGCAAAATTGGTGCGAGAGGTCCCCAGTTCGATTCCGGTCGGATTCATTTGCAGATCGCGTTTTCCGCGTTTTCCGCGGCCCGGCACTGAACGCAAAGGTTTTCACCTTTGCGGAGTGCCTGATCAGAATATATGTACCTTGTGCTGCCAGGTTTGATCCTTGCATGCCCGTGTCAGATATTGTCTTTAGGGCTCTTCTTTTGGGGGTTTTATAGTTTCTTTATGTTGCATGCCCCTCTCACCTCCATAATTTATCATTCTCAATGAAAATATATTGTGTTGGGTGGAAATGACACGCTCTGCATGTCAAAGTGCAAGACTTACGCTTCCGGTCAGCCGCGCACTGCATGTACGTGTAAATTGAATCAGACACATGCAGTGCTCCAACAGCAATTAAGTTATAAATAGTAAACTAAAAGCTGGAGAATATGTTAAAAGTGCAAGATGTCCAACTATATACTTGCATTCGAAGGGGTTGTTGGATGAACGACCTAGGTGCATGTGCACCTAAAAACCCCTCAGGCTACGGGAGAGGCCTTTATATATTCTCCCAATCCGGCGCGCGCGCCTCTAAATGATGTGTTCCTATCGATGTAAATGGGACAGCCTTACTGCATCCGCCACGCTTTTGAGCACTATGTCGATCAGCTCTATTGCATCCACAGTTACGCCCGCACCATAATGCGGAGAGCTAGAGCGCTCTGTGGCCTGCATGCGCCCACTCCTGAAGGGCAGTGAGAGAAGCTAGGGCACCCTACCTCCTTCTCATTGTGTATAGGGGTTGAAGGTTCCATTATTGGTACCCACGTGACGCAGTCTACGTGATAATAAATTTATTAATCAATATACTCATGCAGCTGGTGCAGGTGCTCACCCTAGGTGCTAACATGCAGCTTTTCTAGAGCAGATCAACCGGCCATTCTTCATGGAATGCGCTGCGCGGTGCTGCCTGCGTCCCACGACATGCACTGCGCTGTCCAAGCAACCGTTGATCCTTGCACGGCACATCTCCATAGCCTGCCACCACTAAGCCATGGCCGGCGCCACCAAAGTTGGTCATTTCTGCAGAGGGACCTGCCGAGAGATTCGACTGCCCGGGTAGACTGCTCCCCCCCACCGCAGCGCTTGCATGCGCCTGTGGTGAGTACGGTGCCAGTGATGGGCTTGGCGTTGCTGGCATGTTAACAAGCGTGCTGTGGCGCATCCAGGCAGGCAGTACCTTCGCAAACCCCCGCTGCGGTGGAGGCACTGAAAGAGACAACTCCCCCCTTTGCATGGGAACCCTGGTGATCCCACGATGGGAGGCCCCACCAGCCATTGCTGGCCGAGAGTCGCCTGCCGGTAGAACTTGTGCACCCGAGAGTGTGGCGATACCAACAGGGGGTGAGGGTTGGTGGGCCATGCGCTCGCCAGCAGAGCGAGCAGTAGCCGACTTTTTCACACCGGGCACGCCGCGCTGATGGCCATGATGCACATCTGGCGCTGCGCTGCCATGCCGTTGCTGCCGTCGAGGGTACCTGGACACCCTGGCAGGTTCCACTCTGGCAGCTCCCTCCGCGTCAGCCCCCGCCACTGCGGCGTCCCCATTATGTCTGTCTCCCACATCCATCGCGCGAAATAGCTCCCTCTCCTGTCCGCTGCCCGACATACCTCCCTGTCCGCTGCCCGATGGACCGGCCTGTGTGCTGGCTCCCATCACATCACGCCCAGCACCATCCTCACCGCCCGGCTCACAGGGACCACCCGAGCCAACCGTCAATACAAAGACGGCATCGTCCGCAGTCAACGGCTCGCACGCCCGCCTGCCACCCGCCACGGGCGGTGGTGTGTGCCCCACCAACGCGGGACTGTCCGCCGGCGGCGCCCCTTTCCGCCGTTTCGCACGCGGTGACACAGCATCCGGGGGATGGCCCGTAGCTACTGTACTAGCAACAGTCACCTCTGCAGCACGGCGGCTTAACCCCAGAGTGCCGTTGGCTGCAGGTTCTGCACACAATGTCGCACTCTCCCGTGTTTCAAACATTCTGCCCAGTCCACTCTCCCTGTCCACAGCTCGCTGTACCGCTGCCACCTGTCCCGTCCCCGGACCACCCTGGACCTGCGCGTCCCTGGCAGGGTGGGCATCATTCTGATCGTCGCTGCGTCCCCTGGTGACGGCGGCCATGCTGGCAGCATCCCCACCTACCATGGCACCAGTGCCCGCCGGAGCATCGGAAGCATATGTCCTCCTCAACAGGTCCGCATTGCCGGGGGCCATCTCTTCCCCTGGCCCTGCGCTGGAGGGGCCTGATCCAAGGGGGTCTAAGTCCATCCTTTCAGCCTCAGTGTCTCGCACGGCTGGTTTGCTTGCTCCCATGCCTGGCTCGTCGCCTGTGCTGGCCAGTTCCAGGTCCCGCCCCCCTCCATTGCTTGCTTGAACATTTCCGTCGGCTCCTGCAGCGCGAGCGCCGACGCGTCTCTCGGCTCCCGTGCACGTCTCGCCCTGGGACCCTGGAACCCCTCCTCCCATCCCCCACGTGACCAGCTGCACGCCCATGTCGCCCGCGTCCTCATGGATGTGGCCCCCGTGGGTGTCACCGCTGTCCTCATGGATTGTCACCTCCCAACCAACCTCGCTGCCACCGTGCCAGGGAGACACAGCCTGACTGCCATCATCCGCGCGCCGTTGTGTCCCCAAACCGCCTCCTGCAACGCGTTGGGTGAGAGTTGCTTGCTTGCTACCCTGTTTTCTTCTCCTCCCCGCCCCCCCCACCCCCACCCCTGACTGCATGCCCCTCGTGCCCCCACCCCTGGCCCCCCTTGCGGCCCCCTCGGTCCTGCCATCACTGGGAGACGCGCCTGCGTTGGTCTTGCTTACTGCCGTCGTCACCGTCGCCCTCTGGCGAGCAGCCGCCTTCGTCCGTGCGGACAACGCCCCCGCGGGTTGTGAGGACGCCACCGCGGCGCCACCTGTCATGGGGCTGCCACCATTCCCCACGTTGCTGCCACCCCCCCCCAAGTTGCTGGCACCACCCCCGGTGCTATTATTAATATTATCACTACAATCACGATGGTTACTGCCACCCTTCCCCATGACGATCCTGCGAGTGCTCCGCCTGAGCTGGCCAACAACGCCAACACGGCCAACAACACCAACACCCACATTCCCGCTGGGTCGACCCACTTCGTCACCGCCGACATCACCATACAGGCCAGGGCCGTCCCCGTTGTCATGTCGAGGTGACCCGAAATCAGCCCACAGCGGCTCCTGCCTCGACCCCCGGTCATTCTGCACGGTGTCCTGTGCAGGCGGCATGCGCGCAGGTGCCAGCAGAACACTTGGGGCCGAATGGGGCGCACCGGTGTCCACCCCATCCCCTGAAGGCGTCGTGTCCCACCATTCCAGCGGTGACATATCTGCATCCGATGACACCAGTCCGACTCCCGGGTGACCATGGCTGCCCTGGTGACCATGGTTGCCCTGGCTGCCCACAACATCATCTATGGCAGGCAGGGCGGCGATAGCGAGGGCAGGGGGGGTGCCGGCGGCCAGCATCAGCAGCTCTTGTCGGTGCACGCTGCTCGTGCCTTGCAGCACCGCCCGCAGCTCTGCTGGGGCAAGGGGTAAGGGACACAAAAGGCGGGGTGGGTGAGACGTGGAGTGGAAAAGAAACACGAATGGGTGTGGGCAAGCGATGGGGGTGGGCACGACAGTTGTTGGCCAAGCAAGGGGAAGCGCCAATGGTGCCAGGCATGAGGGATAGGGATAGTTAACAGGCACGAGGCAGAGGGTTACTTAACGGGGGATACACTGAATTGTGAGACAGTGACATACGCATGAGTGCGGGTATCCCCTGGCACAGTGGTTGCGATTGGTGGCATGCTAAGAGCGGTTGCGATTGGTGGCATGCTAAGAGCGGTTGCGATTGGTGGCATGCTAAGAGCGGTTGCGATTGGTGGCATGCTAAGAGTGGTTGCGATTGGTGGCATGCTAAGAGCGGTTGCGATTGGTGGCATGCTAAGAGCGGTTGCGATTGGTGGCACGCTAACAGCGGTTGCGATTGGTGGCATGCTACCGGGGGTGTGCGGTCAGAGGACACCCATCGCAGTAGCAGCAGTGTACCACCGACCAGTGCTTTGATGGGGCACGAGCCGAAGATGTCAAACCAGCGTTCTATAACAAACCGCAGATGAACAACTCGTCACATAATATGCATGCATTACCACGGAACCTGTGGCACACCTTGATTTGACTATGGTACAACCTGGTTGTAAAGCTGCCCAACATTCCACCCAACTGCGGGCCGACCTCTTCGATAATTGGTGCCGATGCGCATGGAAAAGCTGAGCGTGAGCACACCACAGGACCACCACGTGCGCTGGAGCACTGTACACGTGCCAGTACATGGATGATGATGAGTCTAGACATTAACACACCAACACATTAATTGCGACATGCCACGGGAGAGCGTCCTGACCAGTTTACCTAACGACCGGTTAGGCACTGACCAATATGCACGGGAAAACAAACAGAGCATGACATGAGTAGAAGGGTCGCACCTGCAGAGTACCTTGTCTCTTGGCCGTCGCTCCCAGGAGCTATGGCCCGCCCGACGAGTTGTGCATACCTGAAGCCCACGGTCGCAAAACCCCGGCATCACGAGAGCAAAATGGAATACTTCACCTAAGGAATCACAACGCACCCAAAAGCTGCAATTACGTGCGCGGACGGTGGCAAATTATTGTGAAGAAAGAACTCGGCACTTACGTTTCCTGAAACTTCAAGCGAATAGCGGCAGCGCGGGCAGACGATGCCTGCGAATCCATCATGCACATGGATCGTGAGGTTACAATAGTGGGGCTAGTGTACGCACGAAATCCCTCCGTGACTCTCCCGCCTGCCTCTCTTGACTAGGTGGTTGCCTAGCGACATTCAAGCAACAGATTCCCGCCAACAACGCGGCAATCCAAAAAGTGCCGAAATGTTCCCATTATTAAATGGGCTATGTCCCGCCTCATAGCGACGACGAGGCACCTCTGACGCAAGGTACCACCCGGGCAGTATCTCCGGGGATTCATCGGGGGAAATAAAGCAGAAACATCTGTGTCACATCACACAGCTCGAGCTCGGGTAGTTGCAAATTGCAAAGTTTGCAGATGTTGTCACATGCCACATCCTTAGTCTATAACGGTATATTGTGCCTACGAACTCGTTTACGTTTATATAATGCGGTTTGGCAACGTTTCGTGCTTGCGTTATGTTGGCCTTGAAGTTCGGATGGCAGTGTCGCATGAGGTTTTGGCAGGAATGCCACCCCTCCTGTTTGGCACGAAATTTGTCCCAAGTTTTTGGCGCGCGGTTTGAGTGGGGCACGTGTAACGATTGAGTGCAATTGGCCAGGATTCATGACACCAGCTGTTGACACCATGAAAAGAATGATTCGGACGCCCGCATGACTCCAGGTTGGCCTTCACTGGAGCACGCTGCTACTTGGTACTTGCTTGTCGCAACGGCCAAAAAGATCTCGCTGCGCATTCTAGGCCTCCCACTTGTCAAACGGACGTCCGGGAGGCGTCCAACAAATGGCCATGTTTAACCGTACAACTGCGTGATGAGTTGTCCAAGGTCATGACTCAGATAATTATTGACGCGAGGCCGCCATAGCTTAGGGCATTGAGCAGGTAGGTACGGCAAAGCGAGCCGCCTCGGAAATACCCTTCTTCAGCGAAGATTCAACATGATGCATGCTACAGTCTCGGCACACTCGACCTTTCTGGGCAATGTGTGCCGTGAAAGGAGCAGCACAGCCAAAAGGGTTATTGCACGCTCCTCACTGCCTGTCGCGCAGTGCAGCTCCGATTCCCCATATGGCTTAGCGCCTCAAGCTGTCATTCAAACCGCAATGCGACCTCGGTCGGTCTTGTCTGATCTTGACGCAACTAAAGTGCGTGGGGCCTGCGAAACTGCTTCGGTTGGCGCCTTGACCATGTTGGCTGGTTTGCTGGACACCGCGCCTGCGAAAGCTGTAGAAGCAAGCATTGGCGCGGACGCGGAGGGTGGAAACATTGCAATAACGCTTCTCTTCACGGCCTCGGCCGCAGGACTCGTCCTCGTGACGGCTGGAGTTATTTATCTGAACGTTGCCGACCGGATGGAAAAGGCCGAGGAAGAGAAAGCGAAGGAGGAGGCGTTGAAATCAAAAGCCAAGCCCAAGGCAGACATTACTCGCACGGGAAAGTCTGGCAAGGGATTCGGCGAGTAGAGTGTACTGTCGATATGCAACGCCTCCTGCTGGCTCGGCAAAGGCCTTCTAAGCTCACTTAGATGGCCGCACCCTTTCAATGCGACAGGGAGCATTCTTACGCATGCTTGCACCATCTTGAAGGTGGCGCCAGCTATTGCAGTCCCGGTCCGACCCTCAGTGCTGGATGGACTTGAGGCAGAGAGAAACGCTCCATGGCCTATTTGACGGCTCACATGTCGTCTGCACTAGGAACACTGCAGCCCTAAATAATAGCTGCAACCATAGGTTTCCGGGACATCGATGACTGTGGCATGAGGCCACCCTCATGAAGCCTGGCCCTTACAAGCATGTGCTGCCCGTTCTGGGCATGCATCTGGACTATTGTCGACCTCGACTCTGGTATGTAAGGTTCGCGATTGGCTGCCTCTAGGTAACTGCGTGTGTGAGCACGTTCTGTTGTACGGCATTTCGTATGGCATTTCACGGAGTGCCTTACCGCCTCATTGTACACAAGAATAATTTCAAATGGCACAGAATAATTACAGTATATACACATGCACTTCCGCCCATTCATATGCACATTCATGCTGATTTTGGCCAACGTTATACTTCTAAGGCTTACAACGATCGAGTTGAGGGAGGCCGGCAACCTATATAGCTTCTCTCACTGCCTCACGTACGTGGGCAGGCCACAGCGGCCTCTCACTGCATCATGGTGCAGGCCCAACTGTGGGTGCAGTACAACAGCTGAAGTAAAGCAAAAGCCTAGAGCGGATGCAGCTAGTAAGGCTGCCCCATCGATCGCCCAGATGCCACATGCACATGGAGCCACTAGCTAGCGCGCGATTCCTGGCAATTAGTTGATTTATCAAATAGTCTCGCGCATGTCCCCGTTGGGTTCACGACCACGGAGCACTGAATTCGGCTATTCCGAATTCGGATAGCACGATCCGCAGTGTGTGGTCATTGAGAATGATGAAGTATGGAGGTGAGAATTAATAAATTAATTAAACATGTGCTCCTGTTGGGGAGTCACGGAGCACCGCAGTGCTTTTAATCCCTGTATGTGCACAACATGGCCCTGAAACGTCGATCCTATGAAAAATGGCTGATGGCGGTATGGCTGACGGCGGAGCTCACAACTTTTGCGTCTGAGCCCGCCAAATTCAGTCAGATCACTTGCATTCGATGCGCCTTTTTTAGACGCACTCGCCAGTATAATCCGTCGTCACGGCTGAAACGCAGTATCTAAAAAGTAACGCACGTGACCCACCTGTGGCAGTGAGAGAAGCTAGGGCGCCCTCCCTCCTTCTCGCTGTGTATATAGGGTTGAAGGTTCCTTTACTCTGCATTGGCACCCACGTGACGCAGTCACAACACCGCGAACCCGCCAAATTTTGACATAAATTATTGTCCGGATTTCGTCCGAGATCTAGATTTTTCCCGCGCCGCGAGAGACGAAAACGACGAAAACACCCATGGCGGTCGAGCATCAGCTAGCGTTCTGAAACCTGCGTCATTTCAGCCGCCTGAGGTGTCAAAACGAAGCTTACATCACGATTAATCCATGGAATAAGTTTGGAATGATATGCGCTGTGATTGCGACGAGGGCATTGAGCGGGACAAATATTTTTTTTGCAGCGCACAATTTTTTTCGCGAAATCCAGATTTCTCGGTGGTACGTGTCTCACGGTCCTGGATACGGGAGGAAACGAAAAACCCGGCACGATAGCTCAGCTTGTTCGTTATAATATTCCCGAAGAGGTTAGTGTTTTCGTTTTTTGAGTTTCGCTTTTAATTTTCCGGCATTTGCGTGAATAAACTGGGGGGTGCGAAATCCGTCTGTTTCTTGCGTCATGCAATGCATATCTTTATCGTCAGATAATTACCTCTTTAGGCTATGCCCGACCTTCCTATACTGCCAGCCTGCGGCAATAAGCCAGCAGGACATATGGCGTGCACGAGATTCCGCGCAAAGGTCCCTAATGGTCTCCCGGCTGTGCAATAAGTGCGGTAAAAACTGCGAAAATTGCTTATAATGCCTGTAGAAAGCTCTTTGCGACAGTGTTTTCCAAGCGAGTTTATCGTTCTTTTGACGCCCGATACAAAAGGCAAAGGGGGGCATCGTTTTTAATTAGTCGGCATGCGGTTTCGAGGTGTGATGGGCCGGGCAGAGGACCTCGCCACGACACGCTGGGTTCAAGCTTCGCATCTCCCGGCAGCCATAAAGAAGCGCAGATTAAGCGAGGTGAGCGAGCTAGAGGGCCCAGGATCGCTGCTAACGCAAGGCAGCTTCTCAAAGGGTAGAGAGCTGGATTAATAAGACGTTCTCAAGTGCATTTTGCAGTGGTTATTGCCACCTTGTCCAGATATTTGCCCTCGTCTTTCTGATTTAAAGACTGTTTTAAAGAGGGATAGGATAACGTTTCCAACGTTGTTGCTCATTCATTAAAGTAAAGAAAGAGCCTTTTCAGTTGCTGACAACGAGATGGAAGCTGCCTCATGCAAACTACCCATGCAATGCAAGTGATGCAACGTGAGGCCATGCATGGCTAACGTTGACTTCATGCGTGAGTTGGGCAGGTGGCTGGCTAGGTGTGTGGCTGGCTAGGTGAACGGGGCGTGTATGGAGGGACCTGATGGTGCGGGCGTGCGAGGGCAAATGGGCGGGCACATGCCTGGCTGGTTTGGGTGTTGGGTGGTTAGGTGGTTTGGTGATCGGGTTGTTGAGTGGTTAGGTGGTTAGGTAGTTGTGTAGCTGGTTGATTGGTTGGTTGGTTGTTCAGTTGCCCTGGAAGTCTTGGGTGGGAGGCTTAGGCTGTAGATGCTTCAAGGGATTCCTAGACATGGGTGGGTTCAATGGCAGGTGGCTGGCTGAAAGGTGGATGCCTTGGTAAATGGCTGGCCGAGTAGCTGGGAGCACAGGCAGGTGGAGAGGGTGGGTGGATGGGTGGCTGGTCATGATGGGTAGACGAGTGTTAGGGTGATCGGTTGTAGGCAGATGGCCAGGTGTCTGCGTGATGATAGGCTTTGGAGACTCCTAAGTGGGTGGGTAGTTAGATGTGTGAGTGAAACAATTGCATGGGTTTGAGGATGGTGGGTTAGTGGTTGGGTGGTTAGGGATGCGTGTGGGTGGGTGGGTTGGTGGATGGGCCATTGGTGGTTGGTGGCTGGTGGATGTGTAGATGACTAGGTGTGGGTCGGTGGGCGAAGGGACGGGTAGATGGGCGGGTGGGCGCACAGATATGGATGCGTGGGTGGGTTTATGGTTGGGACCGACTCACCTGATATCGCTGGTGAAGGGCTGTGCAGGTTGGGGGTGAGGTGGGGGTGGCTGGCTGAGAAAGTGCATGTGTGGGTGGGTCAGTGGGTATAAGGGTGGGGGGGCACTGAGTGGTTGAGTGGGTGGGTGGGTGGGTGGGTCAAGGGTGGGTGGCCGGATGGTGCATATGGGGCATGCTGGCTGGGTGTTTAGGTGGTTGGGTGGTTGGGTGGTTGGCTCATTGGATGGGTGAGTGCTTCCTTATTACCTATTATAGGTGTGTGGGTTGCAAGCGCAGGTGCCTTGCTGGGTGGGTGAATGTCCAAGTGGGTTGGTTAAGCTGGTTGGGTGCCTAGGTGCATGCGTGGTTATATAATAAGGTGGGTTAGCACGTGCACGGCTGGCTGGCTGGCTTTGGTCACTAGGTGGGTGGACGTGTGGGTGGCTGGGTGCACGGGCGCGCAAGAGTGTAAGCAGTTCATTGGGTGGGTGACCAGGTGGCTGCATGGGTGGGTTACTGCATGGGTGGCTCGGTGCCCACAAAGCACAAGAGATGGAGACATGGGATATGCCAATACCATATCACGTGAGCATACGTGGATGCCAGGTGACATGTGCCAGCGGCTGGGTGTCACTTCACCTTGATGTTCGCTCGGCATGTTCTTGACATGTATTACACGTATATATCACGCATGGTGCGTGTTGGTAGCAACCAAATGGCTGTGTTCTAGTGACGTGGCATGTATTGTCCACCTTTCCTTCCCATTTTGCAATGTGCCAAGTAGTTTAAAGGTATGGTGTTATGGGGTATATATGGACGTGCACTGCGCATCACAGCAATGTGGCATACTGGCAATGTCTACCTTACATTATACATTCTGCTAGCTATGGTCACCACTCAGGCATTCACATGCCCCAAGGTTTTGCACGCTGTTTGTACTAGTCATTCTTGAGTTGCCTGCAAAGAATTAACATGATGTGCCCTAGCTTGGGGAGTGTCTTGGTGGTTAGTGTTGTTAAAATTGTGATAAAAAAGAGCCAAAATGGTGACAAATGCAGGCAAATGTCACCATTTTGGGCTCCGTATGATCTGAATTTTTGCACATGAATTGTGGGGACCCTGTGTCAGGTGTTGGCATGATGACAATAGGTTTGGGTGTCATTCTGACATTATTTGGATTTAATATTAATTAAAAATTGCCATTTACGACAAATGCTAGCACTATTTTGCTAGCATTTGTCACTAAATAGGGCTCCGAATGCCCTAGAACTTTGTACAAGGTCAGAACAACTCGTATTCGTCACCCTTGCAAAGTTACAGCATAATCTGATATCAATTATTGTTGCTATGCAAGTGCAAGTGGTTTAGGTGGCCAGTTTTGGCCTTGGATCTGGAGTTAACTTAAGCAGGGAATACCACGTAAACTTAACATTTTGACTCAACTACTCCACCACTAGCCAGACACATCCTGGGGAGTCGTGGGATCCAATCCTAGGTCAATCCAACCATAAACTTGCCATGGGCCAGAATTTATGTAAAAAAAAGGCCATTTCAAGGTGTTGTGAGTCACGTGCTTATTAATTAATTATTAATTAACGCACGTGACAATATTCCAGCTACGACGACTCCGAAAGCAAAATGCAGTTTGGAAAAGGAGCTTTCCGGCTCCCAGCCCAACCCACTCGCCATCATCCTTACCCGGCCGTATGGGCCCGCAAACCCATGGATCGCCAGCAAAACCATCACCAAGCGCCTCGCCCGAGCCCAAGAAAGCCTGCTACGACAAACATAAATGGCGATCAGAATAAATGGCGACAGTACCTAGACTACGCAAACTTTAATTTCTTTCAGCGGCTGGCTGAAACTGACCAACGCGGAATGCGCCGAGATAGTCCAGTTCTTAGCACTGGAACGCGAGCTACGCCCGTGGGCCCGTTGGGCCGGCCCATCCCCACTGACAACCTGGAGGAGTTCCTCGCCCTGCCAGAGCTCACCCATTGCCTCGCAATCCTTTTCAGCTTCTTCCAGCTAACTGAACGCGATCTCGTCGCTAAGCTCCGCAACCCAGCCTGGCCTGCGCAGCCGGCAGCCACATCGTGGGCTCCCTCCCTCTGCAAGCAGCGGTTCCTCTCTCGTCGCAAGCGGTTGCACGACCTCACCTGGACGCTGGATGACGACCTCACCCCCGCTCAGCAACAGCAGCGACGCGACCTGTGGCCGGAATACCTCCGCCATATAAGCAGGACCCCCAGAAGCCCAAGGTGTACTGGAGGGGCAGGGACCTGATGATCAACCACAAGATGTGGACGCCCTGCAGCGGGCTAGAATAGCAATAGCCCTAGCTTGTAACCAGTGGCGTCACTGCCGCTAAGGCAGCCATGCCTACTAGAATGTTTGCCTCGCTGCATGTGCCAACACACCTAGTCACGTGCCGCCAACGCACGGTACACAACCAGCCATAGCCTTAGCCTAGTCCTAGTACAGCCATGCTACGCCCTGGCTATGTTCAGAGTACTTGCCCACGCTCTTTGCTATGATGTGCTCACATGGGTCTTATTGCACCCACAGACTGCCGGATCGTTAGCGTGTCCGTTTAGCTAGCGCGCCCGAATGCAGCTGTGCCGCATGCCTCTGGCATGAAGGAGACTGGGGGTCTCTGCCCTTTCTCCTGTAGTGCACACACAGGGATTAAAAGCACTTCGGTGCTCCGTGACTCCCCAACGGGAGCACGAGTTTAATTAATTGATTAATTAATTAAGGATGACATCCGAGCAGTGCTGGAGTGAGCACGTGACCTGGCCGTTGGCCGAGATCGAAGCTGACCTCGCTGAACACAACACTCAACACGGTGCATGGAGGCCTTGACTCTGTATTGGCACCCACGTGACACAGTTGACGCGCTTATTAATGGAGGGCCGGGTCTCCAATTTGTAGAATTGCCAAGGTCGCCCACAAGCTCCAACCTCAGCTCAGGGCGCTGCAGACCGCAGCGCAGGCATCTGAGGCGCATGCTGCACTTGTCTCCTAAATCAGGTGGAGGGCAATTAGTGCGGCCTGCTCACGAGTTGAGAAGCTAGAATCCATCACCGTCCAAACCGACGCCCTGGCTGCGCAGGTCCCGGCGATTGGCAGCGCAGACGGCCACCGATTGCAGCCCAGCCCACCCGGGGCCGGCCGGCAGAATCTATATGATAGCCTCTCGCCGCACTCACTACGCGGACCTTCTGCGGTCAGCGACCGCCTCGACCACAGACGTCCGACACCATTGCTACGAAACTCCAGGAGCTTGAGGACCTTCGCCAGGCTAAACAACGGGAGGCCACCTACCGCGCTCGCCGCGATCGAATGCCGAGTGCCGGTGCTGCGTCGTTTCCCCCAGAAGCCAGGTAAGACGTCAACCACACTTGCCATCGAGCTCAAGGACTGACTAGTTTCTTACCCTCCATCATGGGCCTAGAAGCCATGCATGGGTGAGACGTCAGTCGTCAACCACCCGGGCCCTTGCCGACGAGCTCAAGGACCAGCTACTTATTACCCTCATCGGCCTGGTAGGTGAGCCAGAACTAGGCGGGTGCCACCGCGCCTTCCCCACTCACAGGACAAGGCGGCCCCCCCATCATTCCTGCTCACCTTCCCCTCGGCCCCTGCTGAGGATAAGTGCAGCGGTTCTTTTCTCGTCGACGCAAGAGGTTGCACGACCGGTCACTCACCTGGACGCTGGACGACGACCTGACCCCCGCTCAGCAGCAGCAGCGATGCGACCTGTGGCCTGAATTCCTCCTCCGCAAGCACTAGCTGGCCTCCCCCACTCCCGGCCCAGAGGCCCAAGGTGCATGTGCTGGAGATCAAGGGCGGGGACCCAGGTGATGCCGATCCGTCAACCACAAGATGTGGACGCCCCCAGCGGGCTAGAGTAGCCCTAGCTATAGTCGTAAAATGAATAGCCCTAGCTGTTGTTGTAAAATGTTATCATTGGTAGTCAATCAGTCAAGTGCTGCCGCCATGGCAGCCATGCCGGCCTAGAATGTTTGCCTATATAGCCGAGCCACCATACCGTAGTCACATGCACCGCTAACGCACGGTACACAACCACTGGGGCCAAGAGCCGGCCATAGCCCTAGCTTTAATAGCCCTTGTTGTATGTACAGCCATGCTACGTCCTTGCTATGATCAGCTTACTTGCCCACGCTCCTTGTTGTTTCATGGTATATGCTCACACGCGGGTCTCATTGCACCCACGGAACTTGCCGGATCGTCTATCGCCGGTGTCCGATTGCTGCTGTGGCATGCCTCTGGCATGAGGGAGATTCCGGTGCTCCGCCGACTCTCCAACGGGAGCACGTGAGTTTAATATTTAATTAATTAATTAATTACTTGAAGGAAGGAAAAATGTTAATTAATTAATTAATTAATTACTTGAAGGAAGGAAAAATGTCTATGCTCTTTCTTCCTGTTGTGCACACACAGGGATTAAAAGCACGAGTTCCGGTGCATGCTCCGTGACTCCCCAACGGGAGCACAGGCCTGGGCGGCCCTCCGCCGCCTCGACAGGTTCTGGACCTGTCGCTACCTGAGTGAGCGACGCAAGCGCATTCTGTTCAAGGCCCTTGTCCTCAGCATCCTCCTTTATGGCTGCGAGGCGTGGACCCTGGACCAGGCGCTGAGCCAGCAGCTTGACGGCACCGTCACTCGAATGCTCCGTCATATCCTCGGCGTCCGCTACCAAGAACGCCGCACCCGGGCCGAGCTCTACTGCGAGCTCCCTCTTGTCACCCATACCATCCGACACCGCCGCCTCCTCTTTGCCGGCCATCTTGCCCGCACAGACCAGGTGAATACCGATGTGGGCCCGGCCTGACGGGCCAACCAGGTAGACACCTCCTCCTATGGCAGGGTCCCCTTGTCCCATCGCAACCCACTGGCAAACTTGCGCGCGCCGGGCACCGGCGCGGCGCGACCCGGACCTATGTGACACACCTGCTTGAAGATGCAGGGCTTCTGGGACTATCCGTACTCCGCGCCCGCATGATTGACAAGGAGAAATGGGCTGCCATCTGCGATAAGCACCTCCCCGAGGGGTATGCTCCTGTTTTCTCCCCACGGGCCCCGCGGCCCGTTGCTAGCCAGGGTAGAAGTCCGCAGGTGGAGGTTATTGATCCTGAGGATAGCCGCTACACTACCGCCTCGTCTGCCATTACAGTAGAGGACAGCTCGGATGAGGATTACATCCCCATCTAGTGCTTAACGGTTGGGGGATGATGCAGACGATATTTGTCTAAACTTTTGTGTAATTATTTTTCTAATGAGATTAGCATAGTACTCCGTGGCATGCCTTTGCGCATGACACGCAAGTACTTACTTACTTACTTAACGGGAGCACGAGTTAATTAATTAATGTACGTGCACAACGGAAGAATTAAAGGGCAGAGACCCCCTAAAGTTCTCAATTCATGCCAGAGGCATCCTAGGCCGGCATGCCACAGCAGTAATCGGACGCCGGCGATAGACGATCCGGCAAGTTCTGTGGGTGCAATAAGACCCGTCCGAGCATTATTATCATAACAACACATTATCATATCAAACATCACCATTCATCTTCATCATCCTGAACGACTCGAACACGCGGACAAGATAACGGCAGGCTCGAGCTACCATGGTCCAGATTCTCCCGATTTCTGGCCTGCGCTGGTTGTCTCCTTGATAACAAGGGGCGTGGGCAAGCCGTGAAGCATAGCATGAAGGACATAGCATCAAAGAGACATAGCATGGCTGGCTGTACGCCGAGCTGGGCTAAGCTAAGGCTAGGATGTGAGAATGGCATATAATGTTCATGTTTGAGGAAACTAAACCCTGAAAAGAAGAACCAGCAAGACAATATTATTAAGAATCCTACACGGGCACGCATGCAAGGATCAAGCCTGGCAGCACTGGACCGGCAAGTGTCAAGGTACCAGGTACAACTAACTATGTACAACACAGAAATAAACTCGTACACGAAGAAGCTCGACGCCATCACCGCCCAAACATACCGAGGCCCTAGCTCCTGGGCCGCGCAGGTCCCGGGCGGCCGGATTGCAGCGCATGGACGGCCACCATCGCTGCCCAGCGCACCCAGCGCCGGCAGCTGGCAGCCCAGCCTCTTGCATGAGTACGTCTCGCCGCACTCCTACGTGGACCTATTGCGACGATCAGCGACCACCTAGGCCTAGGCGAGTCTAGCTCGGATGCCAATTGCCACAATAAACTGCAAAGCTGCAGGAGATGGAAGCCCAACGCCGTCGCCGGGAGCGGAAGCACGCGATGACCGTGACCGCGCCCGCCGCCATGGGTATGCCACGGATGACTATATGCTAATCTCATTAGAAAAATAATTGCACGAAAGTTACAAATATCGTCTGCATCATGCCCCAACCATATAGTCACTAGGGGGGGATCATATAATCCTCATCTGCAACACATCACCTAAAATCGGTCCGTCCGGTTACACGAGATCCTGGGAATTTTGGCGCGAACGCGTCGCGTTGAGGACGACGGGACCAGAAAAATTCCACCTCGCATGGCTGTCGACCCTATGTCCGCCGGAATATCAGTCAAAAGTCCATTATGCATGTTAAGTCGCTGCGATGGATGCAAACGACGCGTAAACTCTCCTGCTTTGCGATGATGCATGGTAGATATTATTCGCGTATGTTCATGCGTCAAAATAATTCGCAAACTGAGACGCTGATTTTTTGTGTCGGCCAGATCTGGAATTGGCAGCGAAAATGCATGTTTATTAATTGTGGGGGAAACTTTTTTGTTGGAAGCTCACAATTCCCAAAAGGTGGAATCCGAATGGGCTTCAAGTCTACTTTCACGAGCGCTAATCAGTTTTTCGAGAAACGAATCACATTTTCCAGGCTGTCGCATTACCTGCCGGCAGGTCAGATTTTGCTGTTTTCAGTGACGTTTACGACCGTCCTTGCTTGATGCGTTTCTTCCTTTTTTTCGGCTCACGGCATGGCGGGGCTTGTTCCAACATGCCTGCGGAGGTGTAAGCTGTGTAGCCATGATTTAAAAGTCACATATTGCTCTCGCGCCACCATCTGTTACTGCTCGACACTGCAAGAAACACTGGTTGCCTGCTCGCAACGCAAGCACAAGCACGACAACGGTGCCCTAATCCACATCCAGGCGTGTATTTCCGAGAAAAACTTCAGGCTTTTGTCGCGGCATACCTTCGGTGTTCCAAGCCGTTCACCGCTCCCCGAAATAGTCTTATGACTCGCTTTTATAGCATTGTGGGTTCGCGTCCGCCATCTCCGCCGGGTGCTGACACGAGATGTTCGCGCTGAACCTGGACTGCAAGGTCGCCCGCTACCGGCTAGCTGTACGTATTTAGCAAGCTCTGGATGATATTGTCATGGTTTTGGTGCAGGAAGGTGCTGTGGGGGGGTCTATCTCACCTCTTTACCTAGCTTTCCTCCTCCTAGCTTGACAGCTAAGTTTGCATCAGGAAGTCATGCTTGTTGACAAAGCTCGATGGATATAAACCTTGGGATGTGCTGTGAAGGTGTTAGCATGCTTGCTTGAAGAATTGAATGCGTATTTGTGCAAGCCATGGACATTTTTTATTAAGGGCAGTAGGTAGCAGCCACGTTCTTATTCAATTGTGTCAGGACGTCTATGTTGCCTTTACTGCACTCTGTCCTAGAGGAGTTTGATGCCACTGTAGATGACTATGACCAGTGGGGTGGTGAGGATGGGCCGGTGTGCTGGGGTGAGCCTGAAGGGCACCTTGGATCACGTGACCCTTAGGCAATCATGCGAGGCTGTGCAGTTTATGGCTTGTGATGTATGGATGCAGCGGGTGAGGCAGGTTGTCGTTGCCGTGGCCTGTGTTAGTGAACTCTATCATCTTTTAACTTACCCAAAGCCCCCCTAGACCTAAACTGCCTCGCCTTCTTTGAGGGGTTGCCTTCTTTGAGGAGTGCCATGTCTTGAAAGGTTTGTTGGGGCCCTGGCATTTCAGAGTAGGTTGAGGTGGAGAGGGGTGGCACACTGCTAGGTGATGGCAGGGCCATCCATGTGATGCACCTTACGTTGGGATGGGGACCATGCATTTGTTCTTGTTGCTAGCATGGGCAGGGTGAGCGGCTGGGAGTAAGGTGTAAGTGCTACTTGCGCCACTGTCCGAAAGGGGAGCTCCATGCGGTGGGCAAACAGCGTTGCAAGCGTACACTTAACACAAATGTGGTCTGATGCACTCAGCTGACCTGCCATTTCTCTTGATGCACCAAACCACACTAAAGGCTTGATATAGCCGGTAGGAAATGCATGTGCATGCAGTGTCAAAAGCAGAGAGGGACACTGTTAGCACATGAGTGTGATTGTAAACGATGAGTGTGAGCCTCCCCGTGCCATCCCATGCATTTTACACCTATTTTTGGCAAGCCCCCATCATGCCGCAGTTATGCACCGCCTATGCAAGGGGGATGAATAGACAGTTCTAGGTGTGTTGAGGGATGAGATAAGGGTAAACATGAGGAGCCATGCAGGCAAAAACGGAAGGGCGATGTCAACAGTGTGTTTGCCCAGATTTTGATGTCAGGAGGGGCTGAAAGATCAGTGGCCACGATAAACCTAGGTGGATTACATGAGAGATGACACGACCATGAGAGGGTGGTAGATGAGTTCAACTGAGAAGAGCTAGCATTACATGCACAGATTCTTAATGACCTATGGACTGTCCAAGGGTTGGAGTTCAGTGCACGTTCCAAAGACTATGATGAGCATGACGATGATGGCAAGGGGGCGGGGGGGCGCAATTAGGACAGGCACTGATGCAGAATTATGTTGTACAGCAGCTAGGTGCTGAGCTCAATTGAATAGCAGCCCAAGCCACTGCTGTCCTTGATTGCGCTTTGTATTTCCATGTAGCAGAGAGGCACCTGGCAGATATATATTTGGATTAGCTGCTATAAGACACGCACAGCAGGGGTGCCCAGCAGAGTGGGCCAAGTACTGCAAAGGAGATTGTGTGTGCTGCCGAGCGGGGCCCGTTTAGAAAAGAGACTGGTCAGCCGACAGGCACGACTGGTCAGCCAAGCTCCCCTTCTTGAGGCTTGTAGGCACTATGGTGCTTGTTCCGAATGCCAGCATCTACTGTGATTGATGGTGATTTTATCCCTTGATGATCGCTTTTTTAGTCTGTGTTGGCTAATGTATCCAGCCCCAGTGGCATGTATATGAATCCCATGACAGCCATGACGATAATTGAGTGAAGAATGCAAAGTTTTCCAAGACAATGGCGCAGAATATGGAGTATTTTTGCAAAAATCGCTCTATTTCTGCTTGCATCCGTCACTTTTAGTGGGCCGGCAGTGGTCCTAATATGTCCAACTTGTGTTCTAGTGTAAATTCAAGTATTGTGCTATTAATGTGACGAATTCTGGCATGATTGGGCCGCATATGTGCTGGCAGGGGCTTCATAAGTTTGAAAATAATGCACTAAAACGGTGTTTTGGCTCATGTATGCCAGAATTATAGCACATAGTTTGGTCCTACATTGCATACTTAAGGGCGGTTTTTGTCTTTGGATATAAATTAATAAGCATGACCATTTCCAGCTGAATTGGACAACATTTACTACTTGTGTGTGGCTGCTATGCCTCCTTATGCCTGGAAAACATCGTTTTTTGCACTTTTCCACGTCACGGTTTGATGCTAAAAATAGGTCAGTTGGCCCCCCAATTTATGTGATGTGAACAGGGTCCTAGGGGGACCTTAAGTCCAGAAAGGCACCCCGATCTGACTATATGTGTGGGAGATATGACCCCATGTAACAAAAAAGGCCGTTTTTAGGTGATGTGAGCTGTCCGGCCTCTACTGAAATGGCAGATGAGGCTGTAAAGTTACTAGTACATAACGGCTATCCTCAGGGGCAATAACCTCCACCTGCGGACTTAGATACCCTGCATTCTACCAATGGGCTGCGGGGCCTGTGGCCGGAGAAAACAGGAGCATGCCCCATGTGCAGGAAGGTGCTTATATCGCAGACGGCAGCCCATTTCTCCTTGTCTAGCTGTCATGTACAGGCGCGGAGTACAGATAATCCCAGAAGCCTTGCATCCTCAAGCAATATAGCAAGAGAATGAATATATAATCAGTCATCATCTAGTCGCTCCATATTCTGATTTGGCACGCCGCAAAGGTGAAAACCATTTGCGTTCAGTGCCGGTCCGCGGAAAACGCGGAAAACGCGATCTGCAAATGAATCCGACCGGAATCGAACTGGCTCCATGTACACGTAAGATAGCCATAATTATTTCAATACACAAGGCTACACATTTCCATCTCCATTCATGCATATTCATCATCCTGAACGACTCAAAAACGAGGACAAGATCATAACGGCAGGCTCGAGCTACCATGGTCCGGATTCTCCCGATTTCCGGCCTGCGCTGGTTGTCTCCTTGATATATAATGCATTGTCTCTTTGATATATTGGTGATGCCTCCATTGATGAGGCATCAATGGATGCGTATATCAATCATGCGTATATCAATTGATGATATACGATTTAATTAAGTACAGTCATTCATGCCTAGCTTGGGTTTGCTTAGGTTGGGTTCACGCTGGGGTTTGATACGCAGAGAAGTGTAAAATTGGTAACTTTATGTATGGAAAATAAGGCCAGGCAATGTCCATTCATCATGGCTATACAAAAACTAGAGCGTGGCATCTCAGCAGAGAGCAGCTCTCTGCATGGGCACAGCATTACTAAATAAAACTAGGCATCGTCTGGAGTGTGGCTCATCATAGGCACACATGTACATGATTACATAAAGCGCGTGGCTTAGCTGGAATAGGGCCTCTAGGAGGCGTACATGTACATGGCCACGGTCTATCTATTCTACACTACTACTGCTGTATTCCCCTAAGCTGGGGCGTCTGGAGTCGCTGGGGCCGCGGGGGTTGCCTGCCAGGGCTTGTGGCCGACGTAGATGGCCGCCCCCTTCCAGTACACCGGCTGCCCCGCCTTGGTCTGCCGGAGCTGGAGGTAGGTTGGCCATAGCTCCCGTCGCCGTTGTTGCTGCGCCAGGGTCAAGTCGTCATCAAGGGTGAAGAGAGTCTTCTCGAGCCGCTTGCGGCGTCTGAGAAAAGAAATCTTGTCCGCCGGGGTCTTAAAGGTGAGAAGGAGCGGGGGCGGCCCTGCCTTACCCCGCGCGCGGGGAAGGCGGTGGGCGGCCAGCTCGATCTCACCAGTAAGGCCCATGCGATCAAGGATTTCTCTCTCAAAAGCACGCGCAAGCTTCTCGGAATTCTCACCTTCCTCCATCTTGAGATTCTTGACAATGACGAACGTTGAGGCTGCGCTTGGCGAGCTCGGCCTCCTCGCGGAGGTCAAGCGTCTGCCGTTGAAGCTGGGCTGCGACGGCGGAGGTGGTGGAGGTGGTGTGTTGCTTAAGCATGTCCGCCCAGGTGGTGATGGGAGGAGCATCGCCGGCCAGGCCAGCCGGGGCTGGCTTGGCGGCAATGTCCTTCACCGCCTGGGCGGTGAGGCCTGCGGTGTTCTGCAGAACCTCGATAGCGATGGCGTTATCCTTAAGACGCTGGTCGATGTCGCGGGTTTTTGTATAGCCATGATGATCTTTCCCCTCACAGGCATTGAATTGAATTGAATTGAATTGTAACATAACTCCGTTGGGAGTATATGTAGCACATAGCCCGTGAGAGGGGGCATATGGCCTATCATACATCCTAAGCTACTTCCTGCAAGGGTGGGGATGTAAAGGACCCTTGCTCTAGGTGCACCAGGGCACGTGCATCCCCATGATCTTCAAGCTATGCCCAGCGAAGGGGGAGCCTGTCATGGGGGGGAAGATCAGCATAGCTATACAAAGGCTAAAGCGGGGCTCTCAGCAGAGAGTTACTCCCTGCATGGGCACAACATAACTAAATAAAGCTAGGCATCATCTGGAGTGTGGCTCATCATAGGCACACATGTACATGATTAAATAAAGCGCGTGGCTTAGCTGGAATAGGGCCTCATGTACGCCTCCTAGACTAGGAGGCGTACATGTACATGGCCACGGTCTATCTATTCTACACTACTACTGCTGTATTCCCCTAAGCTGGGGCGTCTGGAGTCGCTGGGGCCGCGGGGGTCGCCTGCCAGGGCTTGTGGCCGACGTAGATGGCCGCCCCCTTCCAGTACACCGGCTGCCCCGCCTTGGTCTGCCGGAGCTGGAGGTAGGTCGGCCATAGCTCCCGTCGCCGTTGTTGCTGCGCCAGGGTCAGGTCGTCATCAAGGGTGAAGAGAGTCTTCTCGAGCCGCTTGCGGCGTCTGAGAAAAGAAATCTTGTCCGCCGGGGTCTTAAAGGTGAGAAGGAGCGGGGGCGGCCCTGCCTTACCCCGCGCGCGGGGAAGGCGGTGGGCGGCCAGCTCGATCTCACCAGTAAGGCCCATGCGATCAAGGATTTCTCTCTCAAAAGCACGTGCAAGCTTCTCGGAATTCTCACCTTCCTCCATCTTGAGATTCTTGACAATGACGTTAAGGCTGCGCTTGGCGAGCTCGGCCTCCTCGCGGAGGTCAAGCGTCTGCCGCTGGAGCTGTGCTGCGACGGCGGAGGTGGTGGAGGTGGTGTGCTGCTTAAGCATGTCCGCCCAGGTCGTGATGGGAGGAGCATCGCCGGCCAGGCCAGCAGGGGCTGGCTTGGCGGCAATGTCCTTCACCGCCTGGGCGGTGAGGCCGGCGGTGTTCTGCAGGACCTCGATGGCGATTGCGTTGTCTTTAAGACGCTGGTCGATTTCACGGAGCTGGGCGGTGATGGCGTCGGAGGTGGGGGTGGTGGCGGTGGAGGAGGCGAGGAGGGTGGCGGTGGCGGTGGGGATGGTGGGGAGCTCAGCAGCCAGCGTGCGGCTCACAGCTGCCACATCTGCAGCTAGGGGCGTCACGTGCTGTGAGAGGGCTTCGTTGAGGTGGAGGAGGAGGGCAGATTCGGTCAGGGGGATGGGGCGCCAGACGTCAATGGCACTGCGCTGAAGGATGGAAAAGAGGGCGGCAAGCTGAAGGCGCGGTCGCGTCCAGCCAGACAGGTCAGGTGCACGAGGCTGGAACTGGCCGTCAGACTGGCTGCGGAAGCATTTATGGCGTTGGAGGCGCTGGCACAGGTCGAAAAGGGAGGCATACGACCCATAAAACAAAAGCTCCAGGATCCGGATAGCGGCCCTGTCGAAATAGCCGGGTCTGTTGACGTCGAAGGTTGAAAATAACTCGTCAACGTCAAAGTCGTACTCAGACCAGCTAGGTTCGGTTGGGCGGCTGCGTTTGGGCTCGGGCGAGGCTGAAGGCGAGGCGGGAAGCCCGGGAGGGTGCTGGGCGACTACCAGTGCGCGACTAGTGTCACTGCCGCCTGCCGGGCCTGATGGCGGAGCTGCAGCCGAAGCTGCAGACGTATTTTCATTGCCGAGCGCAGCCGTCAGGCTGCGTTGCGTTGATGGGCGTTTGCTCATCGTATAGTGCGTTATAGCTTCGGAAAATTATATCAGCATGTGCGTCTAAGAAAGACGAAGCGATTGTGATATTCACAGCTGAATTCAGTGCTCAAACGTGAAAGTTATGAGCTCCGACAGCCATGGCTACCTCGTGGCTCGTGGCTCGCGGCTTCGTGGCTCACAGGCATGCTCCCCCCTTACCCGGGCATAGCGTGATAGACCATGAGGGTGCGGGTGCCCTGGTGCACCTAGAGCAGGGGTAGCTTACATTCCCACCCTTGCATGAAGTAGCCTAGAATGTATTAAAAGCCATATGCCCCTTCTCAGGGCTATGTGCTACATCTACTCCCAACGGAGTGATGTTGATAATTAATTAATTAATTAATGTCCATTCATTCACATGCCCTTCTGGCTTCACTCGGGTAATGAGCCTGATCAATATTTCGCCTTCTTTCCAGGATGCTCTGGCTCTGCATGCACAATGCCACAAGTACCACACACGTGGGCACAGAGGATGGACCACGCCGCAATTCAGTACATCAGTAGGAAACACAAGCACTTGCGCCCTTGGTGCCTGGTTTGATTTGCCTGCAATGTCAGCACACAACAGCCATCGCGGAATTGAGCTTGCACCCGTGACATAAAGACACAAGGGCGATAAGGACTGAGGCAACAAGTGCGAGGTCTAGACGTGCAGAAATACCAATCAATGAGACCACCAGTGCGATACCTCGACGGTTCAAAAGAGCAGGAATACATACCAAGCAAAAAGGAAATGCAAGACTGCACCCACAACACACCGAAAAGAAATGCATAATGTAATAACGTGACACATCATCGCACAGCAACTAAATCCGACCTCTTGGCACTGAATGAATCCTTGGCCGAATCCTCCCAGGCCACTGCCCCATAACCCTCCTTACAATGGCCTCTCCGTTCTAGGCATCACGCTGCCATGTCTGGCAAAGCTTTGTGTGTGTCCATATCATCGCAGTCGTGCATTTAAACTGATTATGTAATACGGCAGGCTTGAGAACATTAAAAAGTAAAAGGACGCTAAACAACCGCACGCCATTCCAGCTTCGCCAGCCAACACCCAGCTTCGCTGGCATCCAAGCGGGGACGTACCTGGCCACGCCATGGCGTTGGCCTCGTTGGCACTATCCCTTTCTTTCTTCTTCCATATCTGTTGGGAGCCGGCGCACATATCCCAGCAACACGGCCATCACGCAGGAAAGATGAAAATGAAAGTCACACGCCAGACTTAAAAGAGAGGCTTATGGGGATGAAAGTGTGTCCTGGCCTACACGCTGCTTCTGTTGGTGCACACCCATGCTGACGGACAAAGCGAGGATGGCAGCAGATATTATACATCAACATAGTGTGAGATGTCCTTCCTGAACCGCCTGCCTGACTGGATGATCTATGCACGTGCCAGATGCAAACTGCTTGCATGGTTGGAGCATACCGCATAGCCATCATTCCTCGGTGGCCTATTGATGGTGCCATACGCACATGCATGTCCCGTGCCAACTACGCATGTGTGATTTAGTGGTATTGCCACCCCTCCTACCCCCAGTGTTCGCGATCATCACCTGCGTGACCTGCTGGTACTGCCACCCCTCCTACCCCCAGTGTTCGCGATCATCACCTGCGTGACCTGCTGGTACTGCCACCCCTCCTACCCCCAGTGTTCGCGATCATCACCTGCGTGATCTGCTGGTACTGCGTGTTCAGCTTCTGCTCCTTGGTCTTGCGCGTCTTGCGACCGTCAGCCATCTTCACGCCATACTGGAATGCCGCCCTGCGGTCCGTGTGCACAGGGAAACATGCCAAGGTACACAGGGGCAGCGCAAAGCAAATAAAAAAAATATTTCGAACAAAATTAGTACAACGTTGCCCTGCGTGACCAGTCCATGCGAGTAGGGCCAACGATATCAAACACCTCTAGCACGGTGAATAGCTTGCGGTCCTGAGTTGCAGTTAACGGGAACAGCGCACGCGGTCTCCATGCTACAAGCATGCAGTGTCCGCACCCAGCACGGGGGCGACAGGGGAGCGCCCACGCGGCCAGATGCCGATCACCTACGCTTGGCATGTTGCCGCCACGTCGATGTGATGCATACAAAACATAAATGATACAGGTTGCTGTGTCACCCCAACACGGGCAGTGGCGAGAAGCCCGCCGGGTGATCACGGCGGTTGGGTGGGAAGGCATCCCCCTAGCCATTATGCAAAAGTAGCGGAAGCTGCCCCTGCCACCCTGCCATGGATATGCTGCTCCATGGAATGCCCAGGCTGGAATGTCCTTGGGGGAAGACGGCAGCACTTCCTCGGACACATATTTTGAGGCACCTCCGGTACATGCCAAGACTCATCGCATACCTGCTATGGTGGCCACATCTTAGATGGCTGCGAGGATCGCACCGGCGGGATGTGTTGCGCATTCCTGTGCACAATGCACAACAGGCCAGCTGCCATACTGGGGTAGACACAAACGGCAGGCACCATGGTGGTGTCTATTGACCCCGTTCTCCCTTGACCTGCCCACCCCGGCCCTCCCACCTCTATTCTCCACTTATTTTCATCCGACTCTACTCTCTGCCTCCCGCCCGCAAACAAGGGAAACACACACACCACTGCCAGGAATGCGTCACTCAAATGGCCCTCCTTCCCCCCCCCCCCCCCGCCGCCCCCCCGGCCTGTCAGAGACATTGCACACGAAATGTACACGCTTGTCCCTCCACTCACATGGGCATGGCCTGGTTGTGACAGGGCATGCAAGCACGTGTTGTGTTTGGCTACTCACTTGGGCATAGCCTCCTTGTTCTCATTATATGCGCTCCACTCCTCCTCAGTCTCGAAGTCCCAGCGGTGCATGCGCCCCTTGGCCTGAGGGGCACAACAGGGGGGGGGATGTGAGGCGCGTACAAGGGGATATGGGGGGTGGGATGGGGCGGAGGGGAACCGGGTGCTAACAAGCACTTGCATGCAATCAACTGCAACAATCAGATGTTCGCGGAAACATGAGAATCATTTGAATACCGTGAGCATGGGCTGTGACGGATGAGAGCAACCACTGGGTTCAAACGCGGTTGGCACCCTCCCATGGCCAGCCACTCTTACTGATATACAGAGTGGGAAACTGGTGCAAACGGCAAGGCATGGGTCACAAGAGTACCTTGGGACTTGGTCTGGCTCACTTTCATACGAGCATGTTCAGGGTAAATAACACCCCCCCCCCCCCACCACCCCACCCCCCACCCCACCCCACCCCACCCCACCCCACCCCACCCCACCCCACCCCACCCCACCCCACCCCACCCCACCCCACCCCACCCACCCCCCACCCCACCCCACCCACCCCACCCACCCCACCCCACCCCACCCCACCCCACCCACCCCACCCACCCCACCCCACCCCACCACCCACCCCACCCCACCACCCCCCCCACCCACCCACCCCACCCCACCCCACCCCACCCCACCCACCCCACCCCACCCACCCCACCCCACCCCACCCCACCCACCCACCCCACCCACCCCACCCACCCACCCACCCCACCCCACCCCACCCACCCCACCCCACCCCACCCCACCCACCCACCCCACCCCACCCCACCCCACCCCACCCCACCCCACCACACCCCACCCCACCCCACCCCACCCACCCCACCCGACCCCAACCCCCACCCCATGTGCATCGACCACCCCTCACCTTGGCCCTCGCCAATCAACAGCAAAAACCACCCCTCACCCTTGCATCCACGCCCCTTCGAATCCCTTCTTCTCACCTTTGCGCCCATGTCCATCTTGGTCAAGTCCTCCTCGTCATCACTGCCGTCCATCACCTCCGTGTTGAAGTTTTGGTAGCTGCAGGGACAAGAAGGCAGGAAGGGAGGGGAAGCGGGGCGGGAAGGATTTTTTCGACGGTGGTGGGGAGGGGGGATGCATGAAATAATGGCAGCGTTTGATAACCCAAACCTACACACAAGTACCTCGCTAGGACCGCAAGTGAGAAGAGGAGGCTGGTGGCAACAGAGATAAGCGGCAAAACATATCATGGAGAGAAGGGATGGAAAGAGCGGTGCCTATTCTCTGCTCCGTCTGCAGTGTGGGGTAGACAGACAGCCTCAAGCAACAAAATCACACGTGCGTACTACGCCACATGACATGGATAGAACAATAATTACGAAAGTAACTAACATATTGGCGCAAGGACAAGGAGGTGGCACAGCGACAACAGAGCTTAGGCAACTCACCAAGCCTTTCCCTCTTCCCAACCGATCATGGAATATTATTGACCAAGGGAGGCTATACATCCCCGAGACAAACGACGAACAGATGATGATGATCAGAAAGATGAAAAGCGGCTGGGTGGGCACATGCCACTTGTATCAGGCCACTTGCAGCAGGCCAGCATGGGCAACTTGGTCCGTTCCTCGTGTTAGGCACGAACCTTGGGTAGCACTCGGAATAGCTGTCGGACACAAACATCGGGTCCTTCTCCCGGTCGTCCTTCTCTCTGTGGCGCGCCAGGCAAAGACGGAAGGAACAGTAGCAAGCGGCATAAGGGGCGGCGTGCGTGCATTGCACACAAAACCATTCATGCGGGAAACAAGTCATCCTGTAGAAAACAACTTGTGGTGCCCCTTCCACCTGGGGTTGAGAAACGCACACCTTGCTTGAATGACCGTGAAACATGCATAAACAGACACAACTGCTTCTGTGGAAGCGAATAGAAGTACTTCTGTGTTCCTAAATTGCATACTGATGACAGCATCCACCCTACTCCCTCTCCCCAGCCTGGCCCCTCAATGGCAACCATTAAAAGAAAACAAGGCATTCACCACAACGCGTCCGCAGAAGCGATGCATGCCATGATTCTTCTGTACAGTAATCCCCTGCTTCACGACACCCCCTGCCCTACCTCATCTGCTTGAGGCGCTGGTCATCGCGTTTGAAAACGGAGCTGGTGGCGGGGGGTAGAAGCAAGCACAAAAAACACTCGCATGCATGACAAGCACATACAAAGTAAGGTCAACACACATGGCAAAATGACGATAACAACAGCAAAGGAAAAGAGGATGGCACACTGAAACCATCAGATGGGCGATCTTTGTCCGCGGACAGGGCCCATGAGGACTAATACCCCCAGAAACCTCACACATGCAACCCGCGAAACGACAAGGTTCCGGACACTGCCGTGTGGCCCAAGACGCGCAGGCACCGAGGCAAGCACATGCACGAATGACTCCACAGGCAAAAGCGCAAGCACCTGCTGGTCTCGTCACACTCACTACACATCCAGACACCTCCATTATATTAACGACCACCGCACACACACACACAACACACACACACACACACACACACACACACACACACACAAGTCCTCTGCTGACAGCCAGCGCACGTACCCGAGCCCCTGGTTCTTCTCTTCCACCGTCAGACCCGTGTCGTACCCCTTGGCCCCCCCAGGCTCATGACCCGCCTTTCCCGCGACATCATCGGCTCCAGCAGCGCCCGCATACCCGTACGCGACAGGTGGCGGCGGCGGGGGCATGTGCAGGCCTGCTGCGGCGGCCGCCACATCCGCTGCCCATAGGGACGGGTCGACCGCGTACACGCCCATGGCATAGCCGGGGGGGGGCGCGGGGGGAAGCGGCGGCTGCCAACCTGCTTGCATCGCAATGAGCGCAGGACAGAAGGCAAAGGAGGGACGTGGGAAGCCGGCTGTGAGACCAAAAGTGTGTGTGGGAGAGGACATGAGTGGATTTTAGGGGATTGCCATTGACACTAGGGGAAGCAATGTGGGCGATGTCTATTCAATATTTGCCCAAACAATCAGTCAAACTTTGGCAAAGGCTCCAGGTGTGACGCCTTGGTGCACACCTGTATGATCCCTCATCCCTTGCTGGTAAAGCAGCCATGACAGCCATATGGGGAGGCACATGCCCTGTCTGGTAAAGCAGCCATGACAGCCATATGGGGAGGCACATGCACTGTCTGGTAAAGCAGCCATGACAGCCATATGGGGAGGCACATGCACTGTCTGGTAAAGCAGCCATGACAGCCATATGGGGAGGCACATGCACTGTCTGGTAAAGCAGCCATGACAGCCATATGGGGAGGCACATGCACTGTCTGGTAAAGCAGCCATGACAGCCATATGGGGAGGCACATGCACTGTCTGGTAAAGCAGCCATGACAGCCATATGGGGAGGCACATGCACTGTCTGGTAAAGCAGCCATGACAGCCATATGGGGAGGCACATGCACTGTCTGGTAAAGCAGCCATGACAGCCATATGGGGAGGCACATGCACTGTCTGGTAAAGCAGCCATGACAGCCATATGGGGAGGCACATGCACTGTCTGGTAAAGCAGCCATGAGAGCCATATGGGGAGGCACATGCACTGTCTGGTAAAGCAGCCATGACAGCCATATGGGGAGGCACATGCACTGTCTGGTAAAGCAGCCATGACAGCCATATGGGGAGGCACATGCCCTGTCTGGTAAAGCAGCCATGACAGCCATATGGGGAGGCACATGCACTGTCTGGTAAAGCAGCCATGACAGCCATATGGGGAGGCACATGCACAGTCTCCATGTGCCGTCAAAAACCATTCCCAAATTGAAGCTGCCACCCCCATGAAAATCTCGACAGAAACCTCCCCCATATGCACGCCATGGAAATGCGGTTAACTGTGGCCATGGTCACTGAACTGCCATGCTGTTGCATGGAATAGCTGTATTAGGATGCCATGCTGTTGCGTCAAATCAATGTGACAAGAGTCGGTCATGGTTCCAACAGGCGTTACGTCAGTGCGATCGGAGGCGCGCTGACGGGGAAACCAGCGTCACGACCATGAGCAGTGGTACCCACCGCTGGCATCCGGCATGTACGTGGGCGGGGGTGGATATCCCTGCAGGCATGGCAAGAGCGCAGCCAAGGAGGGGCACATGCACATGCATACAGCTGTTTCAGTTCCCACCCACAACCCACCGTCATGCCCCTTGTCTCCGGCCGCATAGGCAACTTGGTCCGTTACTGGTGTTGCGAGGCTACAGGGCAGAACAGGGAAGTCCGCACAGGCGGAGGGGCAGGCACCTCGGCCAAAGGCACGATGCAGCCATGAGCGGCATAGGAGCAGGCCACATTCATCACTGCAGCTCAGCTGGGCCACGAGATGGGGGCGGTGAAGAAGGGCGGAAAAAACAGTGTTTACGATGGAAGAGCGCCATCCAGGGGCGCCACCCAGTGTGCCGTCCAGGGGCGCCACCCAGTGCGCCATCCAAGGGCGCCGTTGCAGGTGCCAGCCCAGGGCCATGGTTGCAGCTGTTATCCGCCACGGGACAAGTTGCAAGTCTGGGCATTGAACCGCCGCCTGCACAATCCCCAGTGCCTACACCTACAAGGGGCACACTCCCCACTAAAGACCTGGCAACAATTTCTCTTGTTCAGACAGCTCAGCCCGGGCATACCAACGGACAATGCTAGTGGATGCAATTCTTGCTGATTGACTGCGCGGTGATGCCACGGCCATGAGCAGGCGCCCACCGAGAAGTCGTCACTCACCGGGAGGTAGCCGTGCTGCGCCCACTGGGGTTCGGGTGGCAAGGGTGGGTTTGGTGGCAGCAGTGGTGGCAGCCCCGGTGGCGGCGGCGGCAGTGGGGGCATGTATGCGTCTTCGGGGGGGGGCAGGGGCACGGCCTGCAACAAGAAAGTGCGAGGCAACGGAAGGGCCCATATGGCAGCCGAGCAACGAGAGACGCGTCAAACCGAGAGGAAAACGGGCCGGGGCACAGGGGGCGCATGGATGTGTTCCCACCAGCATGTTTTCTTGGAAACATGTGTAAGTTGACTTTTAGATTATGTAACCACCTGTATCTCATACAAGTGTTATGGAATTGAAGGCAGAACAGTTTGAACCCGAACACACAACATTGACCGCGCTTGAGTGATGACCACTCATTTAGAGGTCGACCATGCTCCTGAATTACCAAAGAGGGAGCCGGCAGGAAGAGCCGTTAAAAAGCAGCAGATGAGAGGAGATCAATCCCACATACGAAATTGGTGGAAGAACAAGATGGTATGCCTCCGGTCAGGAACTGGCTGGGGGACACCCAAGCCATTGATGGTGACACAGTGACTTTGTGGCTGCTGCACTCACTTCACCAGTGCTGCACTCTATTCCCCCGTGCTTCATTCACTTTGACGGTGATGCACTCACCACTTAGAAGCACTCACTTCATCCGTGACGGGCCCAGCATTAACGGACTCACCTCATCGGACGGTTGGTCAAAGTAAGAGCCTTGTGGCCGGCCGCGTTGCGCACCCGCATCGGATGCCTCCCCCTCATGTCCTGCCGCGCCTGCACGCGGTGGAGATCACGCACCCGGTCGTTGATCATGTAAGCGGTGGATCAACGCCAAGATATCGGAATTTAAGGGCAGCCATGGCCAGCGCATGTGCAGCATAATGGTGAATATACATTCCACCCCAGATGAGCCCCAGGATAAGGATGCCCTGGGGCTGACTAATGGGTACATGGGGGTGCCTGGGTGCCTGGATGCGTGATTGCTTCACAACATGGACATGTAAAGAGTAGGCAGCCAGGCAATGAGCAGGGGGGAGACAAATCGGGGGTGGTGACAAGAGGCAAACAAATAAGGGGTGGCGACAAGAGGCAGGCACTAACATGGCCCATAGCTTCGAGCTGCACCGCATAAACATAAAGAGTGGAGTCTGTATGCTTAGAATGCCATAGGCCTGGATCACCCACACTGCGCGAGGCGGATCTGACTGCTACACACACCAAGGAAACAAATCGCCAAGCAATAAATGGTCGCAAGAGCCAGCCACACCCACAACATCCTGTAAAGGCAGAGAAAGCATCATTGTCCCTCCCGTACGTGCACGTCAAATGGCACATTACCATTGTTGGTAGGAACCAAGTGATTTTCAACTGGAATACAAGAATTTACACTACAACCTTGGGCAATTATTCCCCGAATCTCAACGGTAATCCATAGTGAGATAAACTATTAATGAATTAAGCCAATGGTGCAGCATCAAAAGGGATACACACAACCGCTGCATCCAGGGCACCAAGTAGACTTTGCCACGTGGCGGCTTACCATTGGAGCGAGAGGGGGGCTCTGGCGGCAGCGCACACTGGTACTCGCGCCCCACGCCCTCAAAGATGCTGCAAAAAGCACACACACATCATGAGTAACATCCGATTTACGAGGAGACGATCGTCTGATGGATGACGCTGAATAAGAAAATTGAGAGGTTTTCAACACAGACTGCGAATACTCACTATGAGATATAATGATAGAAAACATAGTAGGCCGAAGGCCAAAGCAGACAACAATCGAGGGTCCTCTTCCATCCATGTATCGGCACACCGATGGACCAAGGGAGATGACAGCAAGCCCAAACTTAGCTCTGTGCTGGACTTGTGTGGACACTTTGCTGACACTTTGGACAAGTGCTTTGCACTGGCACCCTGTGCTGGTATTGCTTCGCTGACTCCAACTTGCAACTACTACAATTGACTCACTCGTCATCATCATGTGGCCTGGGTGGCGGTGGTGGCGGGGGCATCGCGTTCCTGGCCCCGTCTTTATCCCTGGCCATGCGCGCCTTGTCCGCTGCCGCCTTCTCCTTCTCATCCTCGACGTCGTCCTGGTCTTCCGTGAGCAGGCGCTCCTTGCGACGAAGCTTTTTCAGCGCCTGCGGCGCGAGGAAGCGAGGCATCATGCGGGCCGGTGCGACATGGAACAAAATTGCAGCAGAAATGAACGAAACAGCCAGCCGCCATACTACTCATCGATCGCAACAGTAAGCTGCCTTACCATACATCGATAGAGAACAGCAGGTCGCATTGCCATCAGAGCACAACTATTTGGAATCTAGGGTGGGATTGGTGGCACGGCTGATTCTGCATGACCCTGGAGCAGCTCTGCCTCACACAGGGCACACCCACTGACCAGGAAGACAGACTCACAGGTGTAAAATACGTTGTTTCCCCCCCATCTCCCCCCCCCCCCGGTTGTCTCACCTTTCCGGTCGTGCCCAGCCGCAGGTATGTCATGATCTTGGTGAGGCTCTCCAGCGCCTTCTTATCCACACCCACACCCACCAGCTCCTGTGACCGATGACAGCGACCCATGCAAGCAGGGGGCAGCACGCAAGCGGGGGGCAGCCATGAGCAGCATGCATCAGGAACATGCAACCAGGTGCAGCAAGATGCAGCACGGGGCAGCAAGGGGCAGAAAGACACGGGACACGAGGCAAGGAGCAAGTCCATGGACTACGCAAGAGTGGCCGTGACCGCACCATGCCCATGGAACTGGTTGGTACGATACTGGATTTGCAAAACAGAGTGTGAGCCAAGCCGCATGTCCGCCTAAGCACATGCATGATGAGAGAGAAAAACGAGCGCCCCCCCCCTTACGTGGGGACCGAGAGGCCCCCAAGGTTACACACCACATGACATCACATCATGACATCATATCTGGAGCTTCCCGTGCAGTTAACACAAGGCCCGCTGGGGATGGCACCCAGACCAAACAGTGCAGGTGTGCCGAGGCCATACAAGGGCGGCCATGTACCTCATAGGGGGGGCAGTCCTCCTTACTTCTCAGCACGGTGGTGGGCACCTCGGAAGCGAAATCCTCCTGCTTACGTCCGCATCAGCCCACAGCGAAGGAGGGAGAGAGCGTGCAGGGAGTCAGCACGGCTATACATAGATCACAAAAGAAGTAGGCCACTCCACGGCTACACCGCCATGTCACCACTAGGAAACGGCACAGCATCACCTGGACCAGATGCAACCAGGTACCGACCAACCACCAAAAAATGACCCAAGGCCGACAACCACTGGGTAAGCAAAACCAGAACCCTTATGCCATCCCCCATATTGCCTCTGCACCGCCGAGAACTTGCTCGTTCCTCCCTCTTTACCTTTTTTCCCCTCCACTCCACAGAAAGGGGACGCCCACGCACAGCAACTGTCCCTCTCTCGTCTGGTACAGCAATATCGGGTCTGCACAGAAGCAGCATGCACCTGCCGGGCAAGTTTGCCTCCTCCTTGGTAGTAGGTGCATCTCCCCATCTTCCCCCCTGCCCCCCTGCCCCCCTCCCTCCCTCCCTCCCTCGCTCCCTCCCTCCCTCCCTCGCTCCCTCGCTCCCTCCCCCCTCCCCCCCCCCCCCTCCCCCTCCCCCCTCCCCCCTCCCCCCCCCCCCCCCTCCCCCCCCCCTCCCCCCTCCCCCCTCCCCCCCTCCCCCCCTCCCCCCTCCCCCCTCCCCCCCTCCCCCCTCCCCCCCTCCCCCCTCCCCCCTCCCCCCTCCCCATCCCGCCCTCCCCCCCCCTCTTCCCCCCTCGCCCCCTCCCCATCGCCCCATCTCCCCAGCCTGCAATACCCGTCGCCACGTCGTACCCTTTCAACACGAACACATGCCAGAAAGCCAGGCTCCATGGCCATGCGCACGCACCATGTCAAACACGAATGATGTCCTCCCGGGCAGAAAACGCTCATTGACGGGCGCCCGTTTCTCCTTCTTCTCAAACATGAGTGAGTAGATGGCCTGGACGTAGGGTGTGGGCGTGGGCCGATGCGTGGTGGCGGTGACACCCAGGCGGACGAAAGGTATCTCAAACACACACACACACACACACACACACACACGCACGCACGCACGCACGCACGCACGCACGCACGCACGCACGCACGCACGCACGCACGCACGCACGCACGCACGCACGCACGCACGCACGCACGCACGCACGCACGCACGCACGCACGCACGCACGCACGCACGCACGCACACACGCACGCACGCACACACACACACACACCGAGACACTAAACACATGCACAGACAACAGATCACAGCCTGTAAAACAGGTGCTTGCCTTTGCATGACCCCAGCAACAATGGAAACACTTGCGTTACACATGGGCAAACAGGCAGGACCCAATGGTGGCTAATATGTAGTGCCATCCAACTCCATGGTCCCACCGCAGGAATGATCAGTGACGCAAAAGCCTTCCTCCCCCCCCCTGTCCAAGCAGGTTTCTGCCCAACGTGAGTGATGGCATGCACCCCAGGCATGCTAAAACCAGGCGTGGCAAATCAAAGGCACGGCGCCACAAAGCATGCCGAGTGACCAGGTAGCCCACCCTAACACGGCCGCCGCACCCGCAAAACCCCCAATCCTTGATGTCAACAAACCTTTGCTTTATGAACCAAAAATACGTTTGGTGGATCAATTAACCCACGCGCCTCCACTGGGTGCCCACACAGCACTATAGCGAGTACCTATGGTCATGCAGTGCAATAGGGTGTACCTATCTACAAATAGCACCGTTGCAAGTAGCCAATCGGCGTATAGCTGGGTGCTTGCCTTGGCCTTGACGGTATTGTAACCACGTGGCACCATGCGCAGAGGCTTTGCACCGGTTGTTAGCACCAAGTCTTCTTCTAGATTGAAGTATCCCATTACCTTGGCCTGCGCCGAGCGGATCTCCACCCTCTCCGTGGGCTTGGCTCGTTGGTCGCTGAACACAAGTAAAGCAAGAGGGGGCCAAATATAAGGGACCAGGACATGAAGGAGCAGCCAGACATCAGGGGCCAGGCAACAAGGGAGCAGCCGGGCAAAAGAGGGGGAACTGCGCCAATGCATCGATGTGGACCATGCGGTCACTATACCCCGTGTTCACTGTGACATCAGCGCGAACCAGACATAAGCATGAGCTCTGCAAGACCATGCGCTCTGCGAGAAAAAAAAAGTCATTACATTCCACATGTACGCATGCACAACATGCACCGTGCTTGGCATTTTCTTGTCATACACCCACACCCAACGAAAGCACCCTCTCTGTACACGACCCCCTCGCACAACCAAACCCCATGCAAGCACCCTCTCTGTACACGACCCCCTCGCACAACCAAACCCCATGCAAGCACCCTCTCTGTACACGACCCCCTCGCACAACCAAACCCCATGCAAGCACCCTCTCTGTACACGACCCCCTCGCACAACCAAACCCCATGCAAGCACCCTCTCTGTACACGCCCCCCTCGCACAACCAAACCCCATGCAAGCACCCTCTCTGTACACGACCCCCTCGCACAACCAAACCCCATGCAAGCACCCTCTCTGTACACGACCCCCTCGCACAACCAAACCCCATGCAAGCACCCTCTCTGTACACGACCCCCTCGCACAACCAAACCCCATGCAAGCACCCTCTCTGTACACGACCCCCTCGCACAACCAAACCCCATGCAAGCACCCTCTCTGTACACGACCCCCTCGCACAACCAAACCCCATGCAAGCACCCTCTCTGTACACGACCCCCTCGCACAACCAAACCCCATGCAAGCACCCTCTCTGTACACGACCCCCTCGCACAACCAAACCCCATGCAAGCACCCTCTCTGTACACGACCCCCTCGCACAACCAAACCCCATGCAAGCACCCTCTCTGTACACGACCCCCTCGCACAACCAAACCCCATGCAAGCACCCTCTCTGTACACGACCCCCTCGCACAACCAAACCCCATGCAAGCACCCTCTCTGTACACGACCCCCTCGCACAACCAAACCCCATGCAAGCACCCTCTCTGTACACGCCCCCTCGCACAACCAAACCCCATGCAAGCACCCTCTCTGTACACGCCCCCCTCGCACAACCAAACCCCATGCAAGCACCCTCTCTGTACACGACCCCCTCGCACAACCAAACCCCATGCAAGCACCCTCTCTGTACACGCCCCCCTCGCACAACCAAACCCCATGCAAGCACCCTATCTGTACACGCCCCCCTCGCACAACCAAACCCCATGCAAGCACCCTCTCTGTACACGACCCCCTCGCACAACCAAACCCCATGCAAGCACCCTCTCTGTACACGCCCCCCTCGCACAACCAAACCCCATGCAAGCACCCTCTCTGTACACGCCCCGCTCGCACAACCAAACCCCATGCAAGCACCCTCTCTGTACACGCCCCCCTCGCACAACCAAACCCCATGCAAGCACCCTCTCTGTACACGACCCCCTCGCACAACCAAACCCCATGCAAGCACCCTCTCTGTACACGCCCCCCTCGCACAACCAAACCCCATGCAAGCACCCTCTCTGTACACGACCCCCTCGCACAACCAAACCCCATGCAAGCACCCTCTCTGTACACGACCCCCTCGCACAACCAAACCCCATGCAAGCACCCTCTCTGTACACGACCCCCTCGCACAACCAAACCCCATGCAAGCACCCTCTCTGTACACGACCCCCTCGCACAACCAAACCCCATGCAAGCACCCTCTCTGTACACGACCCCCTCGCACAACCAAACCCCATGCAAGCACCCTCTCTGTACACGACCCCCTCGCACACCAGGGAGACACGGGGCGACTGTGAGCGATAAGCGCTCCCAACGGGTTTCGACCGGTTCAGTGGCGGCGAAACAATGGCAAGATGCGGTCATCGAGGAACCCTCGAATACAGTTAGCCTGCTCCCCCGTCCCTCCAAATGAAGATACTGCGAAATGACAAAAGTGGAGCTCGAAGGCCCAGGCCCTAAGCCACTCCAACCCTAACTTCATCGCACCGCCCCTTCCCCAACCCTCCCCCAGAGAACGATGCAAGTGCAGACAAATACCCCTTCACACGCAGCGCTGCAACATCACACAGTAGATCATGCGAGCACTCTAGGGGAACATGGCATGCGGCGCGGCAAGGACGCGTACCCATCCGCCTCTTGCGCCGCATCCCCCTTGGTCTCCTTGGTCATCTCGCTGCGAATCTTCTGGAGAAGTGCATAGTCCAGGCCCTTCACCAAGTGGGTGTGCTCCAGATCGCCTGGCACGCGGCAAAGCCATGCACCGCACCCACACCCGCAGTCATGCGGGCAAAGAAACTTGCACTTTTGCTACGTGAGGGTCGAGCTTGGAGCTCGGAAGCACACGCAGGCACAGCAAGGGGCAAAAGACGGCACACATGGTCACCATGTTCCCAGGCTAGTCCAGCATAGAACAGTTCAGCCCAGTCCAGTGTGTGGCCAGGTCTATGCAGAGCCCACAATCTGGATGAAGGGTTGGGGTGGCACGTGCTCTGGGATTGCAAGGGTCGCAAGGGACCAGGGTTCAAACACTTAGCCTGAACCCTTCACCGAACCCCTTCAACCTGTTGCCTAATACACCGGGCCTCACACAACAAACAAAGTGAATGCTGGCTATTATGCCCCAACACTCCAAGGCCTTCGTTGGTAATTCACAAGCATGCCCAGCGTGTTTCTTGATAGAAAGCAGCCAGGGCTCGCAGGCCAACAAACTGGCATTCTAGTAACTCGACAAATGCACGGGTGCACCGTGCACGCGACCTGTGTACACGACTGCTGTAGCCACCATGCATGCACGCGACCTCTGTACACGACTGCTGTAGCCACCATGCATGCACGCAACCTGTGTACACGACTGCTATAGTGACCATACCATAGTGTCCCTGCGCCCACAATCCATGTTGATCTAACCAACATGCCATGCGCCCGTTGCGCTGGTCGAAGTGAGACGGTGTCCATTGTGGCATGGTGATGGCGAGTGGGTGTGCGGCATGACAGGTGATGATGTCTAGTGGGTGGCGTGCGGCGTGGCGACATACCTCCAAGGAACTTGCTCTTCTCGATGGAGATCTTGTACGTGTCGCCCTTGCTGGCAGATGCAACCGCAGGGCCCCAAATATCCCGTCCCGCGGGCCAATAGGCACAACCACATGCCACACGAGGATAGCCCCCTCCCCCGCACACAAGGCAGCGACCGCGAGCACAGGAGTCGTGTCGCACCGCAAGTCCAGATTGGGCCCCAGTCAGTGCAGAGCTTTGCGAACCGCACGCCATCGTCGAATGTTGACCGAAAAACTAAAATGCCATTACATGTCAACATTTTAGGGTAAAACATCAACACTTTGACGCCAAACAATCGCTGGTTCGTAAACATCTTGACGTGCACGAAGTGATCGTGCGTCAACCAGGTTTCAAACACGAGGGGCCCGGCATCAAATGGACCCGGGAATATGGGCGCGGCACCAGTAACTACTTGATATTCCTGGCAAACGGGACCTAAGAAGCAGATAACTAATCAAAGGTGTAAAATGGGTAAGAAGCATCAACCGATCCACACGTTGTAGCCTCCACGCGATTGTGTGAATGAGGTAGAACACAGTGTTCCTACTTCTGCAACACCATGTTGAAGGGGGATGTGGGTCGTTCCATTTAGGAGCCGATGTCTCCGTCCCGCATGAATGGATTGAACGAACGAATGGATGCATGCATGCATGAACAAACGAACGAACGAACGAACGAGCGAACGAACGAACGAACGAGCGAACGAAGGAAGGAAGGAAGGAAGGAAGGAAGGAAGGAAGGAAGGAAGGAAGGAAGGAAGGAAGGAAGGAAGGAAGGAAGGAAGGAAGGAAGGAAGGAAGGAAGGAAGGAAGGAAGGAAGGAAGGAAGGAAGGAAGGAAGGAAGGAAGGAAGGAAGGAAGGAAGGAAGGAAGGAAGGAAGGAAGGAAGGAAGGAAGGAAGGAAGGAAGGAAGGAAGGAAGGAAGGAAGGAAGGAAGGAAGGAAGGAAGGAAGGAACGGGCGGGCGGGCGGGCGGGCGGGCGGGCGGGCGGGCGGGCGGGCGGGCGGGCGGGCGGGCGGCGGGCGGGCGGGCGGCGGGCGGGCGGGCGGCGGGCGGGCGGGCGGGCGGGCGGGCGGGCGGGCGGGCGGCGGGCGGGTGGGCGGGCGGGCGAGTGAGTGAGTGAATGAGTGAGTGAGTGACCGAATTAAGGTCCGCTTGTGCAGAAAACCAGACTACCCTTAAGTTAATTTCCACTAAAGAAAGGGGGAGGCCTAGGGGCCTACTGCCACTCACTCCTCCTGTCCTGGCGGCGCCACAGCGCGCATGGCCGCCATCTCGGCCTGCGTCGCGTCGTAGTCCGGGTTCTTCTCCTCGCGCCGCTCCTTGGCGCGGTCACGGTACTGGGGGCCGTCCGCACCCTCCGCCGCACTGTTGGTTGTTGAGGTTGTGGTTGTAGTGGTGGTGGTGGTGGTGGTGGTGGTGGTGGTGGTGGTGGTGGTGGTGGTGGTGGTGGTGGTGGTGGTGGTGGTGGTGGTGGTGGTGGTGGTGGTGGTGGTGGTGGTGGTGGTGGTGGTGGTGGTGGTGGTGGTGGTGGTGGTGGTGGTGGTGAGTGCATTGTGGGCCAGGGGGATGCGATGATGCAGGGCAAGGGGGGATGTCATGGCGGCGTGTGACTGGGAATGGTGAGTACGGCGTGACGAGGGGCCAGCCAGGGGCCGATAAGAGGGTGCGCAACGGACACGGAGTTTGTCGTTGCTGCGAGGGCTTCCTAGGAGCGGACTGGGGCGGCACACGGCAACCAGGGGCTAGCAGGGGTGCCGCATGTGCGCAGATACTGGATAAAAATGACATGGCGATTGCTCTAGGTGAAGACAACCTGTTAGCATGATGGCACACCAGAACATCCGAACCAGCCAGACACCCAAACCTTGCACGCCTTCTTTGCACATGCACGCCTCCACGCGCAAGGTAGCATGGGGAGCCCCCATGACCCCAGGAAATGGCTCCACCATGCTTCCACCCGCAGCGGGTATCCTGGCAAGGCAGCAACCTACCGCAAAACAATGTCTGGCAGCATGCGATTGTGTAACCACATGGACACTGCAGAAGGATGGTTGCCACATGGCAAACACATGGGCCACTGTTCAGAACAGGGCGGTGGCCCCTGGTCACCACAGACAGAGGCTTAGTTACCGCAACGCATATTACGAAGAAACTACGCCCGTACTCGGCATGCTGACACAAAGGGTTGCCGTTACATGGTTTGGGTCATCTAGTGTCAACCAAGTATTTCCGTACTCGGTATGCTTGTTCTTGAACTTGCGCCAGTCCTTCTTCTTCTGCGCGGTGCCCGCCTCGCCCTCCTTCTTGGCCGCCGCCTCGTCCTCCTCCTCGTAATAGTCCATGCTGCGAGGGGGGCGCGGCTTGCTGCATGGCGTGGCGGGTGGGAGCATACGCCGCGATTTGCAAACGTGATGATGTAAATGTCACCTCATGCCCTTAATTGCTTTTCAGCAGCGACGCGGAATGCACGGGGTTGAAGAGCTTGCTACGCTAATTCGCCCTTCCGTGCCATTCGTCCACGGAGCATTGACATGGTGAAAGCGATGTCCTTCAGTGACGGCGATTTTTACAAAAGGACCAGAAAGCGCTGTTCTCGACCAACGTTTCTACCTGACTACTTCCTTAGCAATCCAAAAGGACTGTCTTAGGCAGAGCGCACAACACGCAATCCAACCAGATGCCATACTTGATGCCTACACCACTTCCAGTGAGCGTTCGCCCAAAGGCCTACTAAGCGTGCAAGCGAACCGTAGGACGGAAGGCAGAAGAAAATGACAACGCAAACAGGGAACAAATTTTGGCTCACTTTTTCTTATTCTTGTTGTGCTCATCAGCTCCCTTCCGGGAGCCAGACTTGATGAGCTCCCGGAAATCAGCGTTCGATAAAGGATGATTACCTCCGCCACTACGGCCCCTATCTTCCCTCCGTGGAGGGGGAAGAGGGTTGGCGTAGTCGTCATCTGAATCGTCCGACATGTGTTCGCGTAGGGCCACAGGCTAACTTGACGGGCCAAACTATGGCAGAGAACCGAGTTATGATGCTAACCGTAAAGCGATACAACTGCCTCACTCTAGCAGGTTTCCTGCAATTTAGCAATCTATGGAAACGCCATGCATTCTGCCGCAATGATTATCTACCCGCAGGTAACGCCGACCTCGTTGCTGATTCATACGCGACTTTATAAGAATTGCAATAGAGGTTTTCACCTGCCCGAAAACCTCCATGCTGCATCCTGGCTGAATGCAATATTTTATTGCGGACGTATTCGTGGGTAAAGGACCTCGACTTTCCTAATGGAGAGGGGGTTCGCATGTCCCCTGCATGTATGTACTTAACTCACTTAACAGAGTACAGTCATTCCCGCGTTAAGTTGCGTTTCTTAAGGTTGCGTTCCCGCGTTAAGTTGCGGCGCCGAAGTTTGGGGGGCGACCGCAACTTAAGCATGGAGGCCATCGCAACTTAACGCGGTAATGACTCAATTTGTAGGTGTCAGGCCATTTTTGGCCGCGCATGAGGCCATTTTTTGCCAAGTCCGGACCCGCTACGTGATTTTAGGCGGCAAAATACGCAAGCCCCACTGGCGCGCAAATTTCCCTGCCTGCTGGCTTAGGTGAAAAGCGTGAATGCAACCTTACAAATTCAGTTTTGCAGCCTGCGGGCTGCGGTACATAAGAATCCACGACCATTAAATTAAATTAAATTAAATTATAACATGATGCCTCCGTTGGGAGATCAGTGATCATGTAGCACATATTCCACTCATGATGGGTGGGTGGAGTGGAGGAAGCCGCGTAATCGAACTAACCTAACTCTAAGCTATCTAGTCTAGAAAAGCCTAACTACACTACTCATCAAAACTGAAACGCCGGCCACGACCATGCAAGGTCTGTAATTGAGACATCTTCATGATGGAAATTACCACCATCATGCTGAATGCACCACAGAAGGGCAAAGACAAGGTTGCGTTATTTTTGTTTACATGCAGGCCTTTGACAGTAAATGAAGCTTCCCTCACGACTGTTCCCAAGTTTTGTCACATTCAAACGTGAAGCCGGCTGGCAATTAAGTAACCCGCCAAAAAGAAAGCCCAAGTCAGAGGGTTAAAACACACCGGCATTTGTGGTATAAAACGCAGGCACTAGTGCGTGGCTGCCCACGGCGTGTTTTCAGTTGCAGCCCGCCTTTGTCCAAAATATCTGGCGTGGAAAATGGACTTTAATTTGGCCGGCTTTGACGGTGTAGCTGGATCGGGCTTGACGAGAGCTGTCGAATGCCGTATAGATGTCCGTCAGAGGAGGAGGTGGTGGGCTGCTAGCCTAATTCTACCGTTAAGTTGCGTTCCCGCGTTAAGTTGCGGCGCCAAGTTTTAGGGGGCGATCGCAACTTAACGCGGGAATGACTGTACTCACAAACTTCTGCCATACAGCCCGTACATAATACTTGATCTCATCAGCAGTCATCAGCGCTGCCCGCCGCAGCGGCCGCACCGCGGCCACGTCAATACGTCCAGAAAGACGAACCGGCCGGCCGGAAGACCCTCGAGCGGGAGGTCCCGCTTGCGGTATGCGGTATGCCGACGCACGTACCATAATATAAGAAGTAAATAGGTCGAGAAATACCTACAAGATAAGTGAGTATGTATGTATTCAATATATATTCATTGAGAATGATAAATTGCGGCGGAGGTGAGATTGGCATGCAACATATATAACCTTGGAACTGAACCCCGAAAAGAAGAAGAACCCTAGTAAGCTGACACGGACATCGGCAAGGACCGACTATGAGTGATCACGCCAGCTCACTGCACAAGGTACAACTAACTACACCACAGAACTACGACACGCAGCAACATCGCTGCCGGCCCACACTACCATCAATGCAGGCCTGGGCGGGGAGGCGGGGATCTAGACCGCATGGGTCGCGACAAAGTCGGCTCGGGTAGTGCGGCGGAATCAATGAACGCCAATACGCCGTATAATACGGTAAATACGCCGTATTATATATACAATACGGCGGGGTTTGGCGTACTAACGTACTAGAAATACGCGTATTGCGTTCTCAATGCAAATACGGCGCATAATACGTATTTTTCGCGTATTATACGGCGCCCGGCACCGGAATTTGGCGCCAGAGCTAACTAGTTTTGGCGTAGCTCATGCAGCCGACAGCCTTGCGCGCCAAAAGTAACCGCCGCTACCGAAGCTGAGGCCTGAGGCCGAACACTAAACATGCATAAGGTGCTGCTGCCTGTGTACCGGGCAGTTTGATAGCACAGTGCTGGCATTTACTAGCTGCATGGAAAGTAGAGCGATGGCGCACGGTCGAGGCAAGGAACCTGACCTCGGAATAAACTACGATGAGATGTCAGATACGGAGTACGAAGACGCCCGAGCACGACATCTTGCTAGGAGCTAGATGATGATGCCGACAACAATGACGGTGGGGACGAGGAGCCTACTGGCCCCGACAACAGTGGGGACGAGGGGGATGGTGATGCAAAGCGGGACAAGGCTGCCGTTTGGGAGTTCGTCAAGAAGGAGCGCATTGTAGTGAACGGCCTGCTGACGAACAACTACAAGCAATCCTGCCTTCAGTGCGGCATTACCTGGAAGGGGAGCGCCACTAGGGCAAAGCTCCACATCGTGGGCAAGCCTTGGTGCCGGGATGTGAAGCCTTGCCCCAATCCGCCGAAGGCATATAGGGCGTATTTGCAGGGGATTCTCAGGGCCAAGGACCTGAAGAGGCGTGGCCAAGCGGACCACATGGAGCTCGTGACCAAGCGCCGGGCAGCGACTCAACTGGGATGGCCTAGCTCGTGGAGGGCAGCGCCTCTGAGTGGCACGACGCCCATGTTGGCTCTTCACAACAGCACAGCTCGAGCAGACCTGAGGCGTCCGAGGAGGGCCTGACCATGCCGCAGATGATGAAGCTGGATAAGCTGCAGCTGGACCTTGCACTGTGCAAGGGTTTTATTTCTGCTGGTATCCCTTTCAATGTCCTTAACAATGATGCATTTCGTGCTGCATTGACATTGTATGTATGGCATGGTGGTGGCTGCCTGCATATATCAAGGAGACAACCAGCGCAGGCCAGAAATCGGGAGAATCCGGACCATGGTAGCTCGAGCCTGCCGTTATCTTGTCCGCGTGTTCGAGTCGTTCATGCTGATGAAGATGAATGGTGATGGAAATGTGTATCTTTGTGCATTGAAATTATGGCTGGCTTACGTGTAGAGCGACTAGATGACCTAGACGGTGGGGCCGGAAACAGCATGCTTGATCAGGGCGTGTGTTTCGAGCCTAACTGGCCGGGAGTGTCTAGTGGTGAGCACCATTGCTGCGATCGCTCTCCCACCATTTACGAGGAAATACCCGCAAATGGAAAACCACTGAAAAGGTAGCTAGTCAGTCATCACGTTAGCCATGCCATGATTCCAAACGTCCAAGAACTGCACACGGTGCAAAGGCAAAAAGCCGGAGGACAGCACTTTCAAATGTGCGGCGGGAACCAAAAGCCTGCATATATGTGTTTATGGCATGCATGGTGCATGACATTGTATGTATGGCATGGTGGTGGCTGCCTGCATGTCTCGAGAGCTTTAGATAGATAGGATTTTACATCTCATATGATGATGCATGACAAATTTGTATGTATGGTATGGTGGTGGCCGCCTGCATATGTGCTTATGGCATGGTGCATGACAGTGTATGGCATGCCGGTGGTTGCCTGCATGCATGTCTCAAGAGCTTTAGATAGATAGGATTTTACATCTCATATGATGATGCATGACATTGTATGTATGGCATGGTGGTGGCTGCCCGCATATGTGTTTATGTATGGCATGGTGCATGACAGTGTATGGCATGCCGGTGGTTGCCTGCATGCATGTCTCAAGAACTGTAGATAGATAGGATTTTACATCTCAGTCATATGATGATGCATGACGTTGTATGTATGGCATGGTCAGGTGGCTGCCTGCATATGTGTTTATGGCATGGTGCATGACAGTGTATGGCATGGTGGTTGCCTGCTGCAATTATGCATGTCTCAAGAACTTAAGATAGATGGGATTTTACATCTCATATGATGATGCATGTTCATGGCATGGGTGGTGATGCTACCTGCATTTGTTTATTGCCATGTTGGTTTTGGCCTTTTGGGCTTCTGGGTGGAGGAACTGGACCTTCTTGCCGTATGACTTAGCAATTAATTAATGGTTGTCATAATTAAGGACCCGCATCGGCCTTGCCTGCTGGGCCAAGCTCCGTTCGCTCACACCCTACTGGCGCTAAAAGGGCCTGGACGGGCATCGCAAGCGCATGCTCTTCAAGGTCCTCGTCCTCACGGTGCTCACCGGTATGGCGCCGAGGCGTGGACCCTCCCACCCACACTGGCAGCTCGGCTCGACGGCACAGTTTACACGGGATGCTCCGACAGGTCCTTAACGTAGGTTTTTCCGAGCGCCCGTCATCAGAGTCTTTGTATCATGGCATGCCTCGTGTTTCGGACGAGATTAGGCAGCGTAGGATAGCATTTGTAGGACACCTTGCCCGCACAAGCCAGGTCGACACCACCCTTGGTCTGGCCGGCCCCCAGCGGCTTGGACAGCCAGGGCGGCACATTCTGACCTGGCCTGGCCCCGCGGACATTCCATGCAAAAGGGTAGGGAAACCTGTCACCAACTACGTTCAGATGTTGCTGGACGACCTAGTGGTCCCAGCCCAGTTTGAGCACCGCATCCACTCTCTCTCCCGTCTTTGGACTGCCATGCAGGACAAGACGCGGTGGAAGAAGATTGTCAAGGCGCACACGCCCGACCCTGTGGGCAAGCCAGTTGTGCTCCGGCGGATGGGAGTGGCGCAGCCACCGTGGCGACTGAGCCAGCTGGTGGCTCGGTCAGCACAGCTCCGGGGCAGCAGTCAGCACCAACTGCCCGGAAAGTTTTCAAGAAAGAAGAGCTGCCAAGTAAGCTGCCAGAAATTCTGACGCCGTCCGCCGTGGAGGAGTTTATTAACAGCCTGGGCGAGCTCCGGCAGGACTACAACGAACTGTCCGACGCAGTTTTCCTCACCAAGCTGCGCCGGTCAGAGGTATGCAACGAGGCTACGGGTAATGCGGACGTGCGAGGGGTCATTATCAACGCCAGCAAAGAGGCGTGGACCTGGCCCGACACAGTGAAGGCCCTGCAAGAGGTGCTCGACACCTCAAGCTTTCCTGACGAGGAAAAGGAGGGGCAGGCGCTGGTGCGCAACCTGTCGCTTGACCCCAATTACCTCAGCTCGGACATGGCCAGATTCGCGGCCCAGGTCCGGAGCAAGGGTGTCTTGAAGCACATGAGTAGCGAATATTTACTCAGCGCAGTTCTGGATGCGCTGGGGCTGACGCCAGAGAGCCGTGCCAATGTCAAGGCCGGTCTCGGCATGAAAATTGCGCTAGCTTCTTCCGTGGTAGTGGGCACCCCGGACGACCAGAAACGGTTCAACGCAGCCATGGCGCACCTCCGAGAGATGTTCAAGGACCGGGGCGGCCCCAGGCGTAACAACAAGCTGCCGACAGTTGCTCAGGTAAACCCTGTGCCTGCCTCGACCCCGCCAGCAGCTTCTCTGTCGGACTTGACCACTCTTGTTACCCAGCTGTCCACGACGGTGGCCGACAACGTGGTGCGAATGTTGGGTGGCAAACGCCGAGCTCGCGGTGGTCGGCACAACCAGAACGCGTCCAGCAAACGCGGGCCGGGAGGCGGTCAGGGCAAGCAGCCTCGCCAGGAGGGCGGCACTGGCAGGCAGCAACAGCAGCAGGGTGGTGTCCCCAAGGAGAAGGTCGTCTGCGAGCGGTGCACCGGCGTGGGGCACACCGAGGACAACTGCACGCTGCGGCTGGACCTCGGCAAGGCGACTCGAGTGTGCCGGCGCTGCTGGGCGGTTCGGCTTCCTGGACACGACCCCAACACATGCCGCGCCCCACGGCCAGCCATGCCCAAGTGACGTCATAGAGGTGATGTGTGTCGCGGTGAGTCGGCTAGGCGTGAGGATGCTGTGCCTTGTAGTCCTAATGTTCCCACGTCCGTGGTTCAGAATGGAAGTGCAAGTGCTGCAGCTGATCAGGAGTGCGTGCCCAGCGTGGTCGCAATAGAGCCTGAACACGCCCTTCCGGAGCTCACCCCTTCAGGTGAGATAGTGCCGGCAGATGCCGAGGTAGCCCCTCACGTAGACGTGGAGTTGGGTCGCCGCCTCAGTAAGGCCTCACTAGAGCACATTGCCGACAGGAATGCACATGCAGAGAGCTTGGCGGGGCAGGTGCCTAGCATAGAAGGGGATGGCACCACCCCCACGGCCATAGGATTGCGGATGCTTGCTCACCAGATTCACCTTGCGGTGGGTCATGTGGCGGGGCAAACGCTAGACTGGGCGACTCGGCTTATGGGGGCGCCGGGGTTGAAGGTCGCTCAGGCGGAGTTAGAGGAGTGCCACGCATGCGCAAGTGTCAGGAAGAAGCGTAGGCGCTGGCATGCTAAGACTCCTTCCCCGTACCGGGGGAGGTTAGTGGGGGATGTCATGCATTTGGAGGAGGGGGACTATTATTTGGTCTTGATGGATCGCTATACCAAGTTCCTAGCCATCGAGCCCCTGCCAAGCATGGTAGAGGAGTCCTTGTGGCGGGGGCTGCGCATTGCCATGTCTCACTTCTTTCCCATTTCTGAGGTCATGTTGGACCAACAATTTGATTGCATTGTGGGGCGGGAGGGCTGTGAGATGGTGGTTATTGCTGGGCGGCAGGACCATGGCAACTTGGGGCTGATTGATAGGCACATCAGCAGCGTAAAGGGCATGGCAGCCAAGCAGCAGGCCAGCGGGTTAGGATTCAAGCCCGCGGGGCAGCCTTATGCACAACGCGCGCTGTGGTGCCGCTTGCTCATGGACAAGTACAACAGCCAGGTGCTTTTCAAGCTGCCCCAGGGACTAGGTCTTATTACCGCGCGGGGGCTGCAGTCGGGCATTTACCCTCCGGACGTGGCAGACCATTGGGAGGCCCACCTCGCTACCACCGCTGAGGTTAGGCGGCAGTTAGACCGCACCCAGCCTGACTTGTCGCAGGAGTGGGAGCTGGGGGAGTTGGTCTTGTTTCACAAGGAGAATTCCTTTGGCAAGCGGGGGCAGATGCAAGGGCCAGGCATGGTGGTGGATTTGGACTGGGTGCATAGGCGGGTGAAGGTGCACTGGGAGCATAGGGACTATCTCATCCCGTGGGATAAGGTGTATCGGTACAAGGCGTCCGATGCCCAGGTCCAGGCGGCCAAGGAGCACAGCCGCCAGCTCGGTTGGGATGTGGATAGCCGGCCGGCCAAGCGGGCCCGGCTGGAACCTGTCCTACCCACCCCACTTGGGGTGGCTGTGCATGATGCGCTTGTTGCCCACCCCCCTGCAGGCGCCGCGCCGGAGCAAGTCCCCGGGGTCGACGCGGGGGCGCTACCTCAGCCCCTCCCCGCGACCCCAGCAGCGCCCACCGTGGCGGCGCCGGACACATCGTCAGGCGCGGGCGTGGGCTCCCAGCTGGCCCACGTCCTCCGACAGCTGCTCAAGGCGGACAAGCTCAAGGCGGCGGCAGCGGGGGGTGCGGCACAAGTCAGCCGCGTCATGCCAGATAAGTGCCCCACGTTGTGACTGAAGCTCATGATGTTCCCTCTAGGCATATTGCGGCCATAGATACCATGGCAGGGTGTCTATCACGAGCCCGGCGGCGGCCGAGGCCTATTACCCTTTGCTGCCCAGTAGTTGGAAGGAGGTTGCGGGGTTTGACGGGCAGCGGGCCTATAAGGTGGCTGGGCAGGTGCTCATGCCCATCCTAGGGGTAGATGTCCCTGTGCAAGTGCTAGAGGGTTACAAGGGGATCACCCTCATAGGTAACCCTTTTGTTTCCCTCCCCGGGTTTTCTGTGTCAGCCGGCTTGGTGACCCTCGAGGGGGTGGGGAGCATAGGCTTGTACCAATATCACGTAGCGCTTGCAGCCCTCACGGGCCGGGGTCCCCCCGAGGCTATTAATCACCCTGAGGATTATGCCACTGCAGTAGGGGCCATTCGCGGGGCGGAATATACGGCAGAGCCGCTGGTAGCCGATGTCACGCAGCCGCAGAAGTGTCACCCCAGCAGTCTTGGCATTTTTCCCTGGAGCATCGCCACTAAATCTCCTGTTAGTTATCCGCAGTTTAAGGAGGACTGCCGTGACCCTGTCAAGTTCCATAAGTGGCGCGCGGCTTTCTTGCGCGCGCAGCTGGAGTGGGCGATGTATGGGGTGTATGGGGAGTTGATGGAGGTGCCGCAAGGGGCGGTAAAGCTGAACTTGAAGTTTGTGCTCAAGTATAAGCAGGTCCTCCCCACTGACCCTGTCACATTTCATGTACGGCCCTGTGTCACGGAGTTTAGGGGCTCGTCTGAGTTGTCGGAGGAGGAATTGTTTACGCCCGGGCTGTCGCAGACCACTAGCCGGGTGTTAACATCGGTGTTCTTGGGGCTGTTGGATCGGGGGTTGGACTATGCCATGGCCTGCTCAGATTTTCAGCGGGCCTTTCTCCATAGCGACCCGGCAGTGGCCGAGGAAGTGTGGCGTGGCACGGTGTATGTGGTCAAGGTCCCTTTGGTGTGGCAGGGGGAGCTGCGGTGTGTGTACTTGCGGCTTCTCCTTGGTGTGGAGGGCCTGCAGTCTAGCCCCATCATCTTTCGCAAGACGGCTGAACGCATCTTTGCTAGCATGGGGGCGGTGTTTTCCCGCATCGATAGCAACCTCTTTCACATCCACACACCCAACCCACACGAGCCCGCGTTCATGCAATGGCATGGGGATGACTGGCGGCTTATTGGACCCCGGGCGTGGGTCCGGCAGTTCATAACCGCTGTGGCCAAGCTTTTGCCCACTAGCCGCACGTTGTGGCTGGACCCCGACACCCCCGTCCCTTTCTGTGGCCTAACCTACACTTTGCACCGCACACCGGTTGGCTGGTGCATTGACATGGCGGCCAAGCAGGAATACGCCGACAAGCTCGCGCAATCGCTGCCTGAGCGGCTGGATGCGTCCGCGGGACCGCAATTGCGCGGCCAGCTGGGGTGGCTCGCGGGCACGGTGCGACCCGACCTGTCCATCTACGCGCGTGCGCCCGACGCCGTGCTTGCGGGCATGGGAGCGCAGCATCTTCGGACGCAAGTCTTGGCGTCACCGGGCCTGCGCGTGTGGGGGGTTGATATCACCCGCCCGGTGGCAATGACCATTTACTCTGACGCGAACCTGGAGTCGCGTACCATCACGCAGCTGCGCGCGCGGGAGGCGGCCATCTTTTTTCTTGATAGCCCCACTGGGCAGCCCACTATTGTCGACTGGTATAGCCGCATCCATCAGCGGGTAGTGGTAGACAGCAATCGCGCGGAGTGTCGCGCGTTCATTTCCGCTGTCGACCATGCGTGTTATGTGCAGCATCTTTTGCAATGGATTGCGGATAAGGCCCGCGTGGCGCTGTCGCTCCGCATGCGGCTGTGCACAGATAGCAAGTCAATAATTGAGTTTCTGAATAACCCGCTCGCCTCCACCACCAAACTAGATTACCTTGTGTTGGCCGAGTCCGCCACGGTGTTGGATGAGCGGCGGTGGATCCCCGAGAGCGAGAATATTGCCGATGCCTTGACCAAGCCAGCGATGCTGTCGGGGCCTCAGTACAAGCTGCTGCGGCAGCTCATGATGACATGAGTTTTTTTTTACCGTGTGACCTGTCGTCTTTTTGCATGGGAATGGGCGCTTCTTTCATCTGTGAATACATTTCCCTAGACCTGACAGGCGGCCAGTGTGCCTAATAATGATGCATGTGGTGCAGTTGCACCCAAGTAGAAAAGGAGGCCGGGAGCAAAGCCCGGGTGTTTTTGGCGTGCTCAGATCCCAGCGTAGGGCACCCTCCTTGGGGTTTAGGATTTGGGGACGGTCAGTGTGCCGTTACGTGTTTCTCTACTTGAACGTACGTAGGGTCAGTGCTACCCTATTGCCCCTCGCTTTAAATAATTTATGATAATTATTTAAAAAGAAAGTATGGGAGTTGTGCTCCCGAGTGGCATCTATCCGCTGGCCGGTAGTCGCCGGCCTGGGCGCCTAGTCAGGTGGGCATCAAAGATTGGTGTCTAGATGCTAGTCGGTGCCTAAGCAAGGTACGGAAGCCAGTGCGCGCCGGGACGGTCAGAGAACCGTCGCCCTCGGTAGCACAGATCCGCTGAGTGCCGGTAGTCTCGGGTTAGAGGCTCGAGCATGCACTATCGGGTAGCCTACCGGTAGTCTCGGGTTAGAGGCTCGAGCATGCCTTATCGGTTAGCGCCGCGCCGCTGAGCTCCTTGCGGCCTGGCCAGCTGCAAGGGTTCAATAGCAATCAGTGGCGGCTGCGGGCTCAGCCTCCCACAATCGGTTCCCCAAACAACAAAAATCCCGTCTCCATCGCCGGCGTGCTAGCCAGCGGTGAAGGGCATTCAACTAAGCCACCTCCCCCCAAGCGGAGGAGGCGTTTTGATCTGTAGTGTAGTTAGGATTTTCTAGATAGAGTTAGGATAGTTCGATCACGCGGCTTCCTCCCCCCCATCCATCATGAAATATGTGCTACATGACCTCCCCACGGAGGCATGTTATAATAATTATAAGGAATAATAAAGAATCCTAAAGGTCAATTAGCATTAATAAAATAATGTCATACCATGGCTGCCTGCAATTGTGTTTAGTAGGGCATGGTGCATGACATTGTATGCATGGAATAAAGATTAGTTCAATTACAAATGGGTGAGTATATATCACACTTCATGCAACTATAATAGACAACCAAGTGAGTGTAGGCCACGAGCCACGAGATAGCCATGGCTGACGGCGGAGCTCATAACTTTCACGTTTATCGAGCACCGAATTTAGCCGTGAATATCACAATCGATGCGTCTTTCTACGACGCACATGCTGATATAATTTTCCAAAGCTATTACGCAATATACGATGAGCAAACGCCTCTCGACGCAACGCAGCCTGGCGGCTGCGCTCGGCAATGAAAATCCGCATGCAGCTTCGGCTGCAGCTTCGCCCACCGGCCCAGATGGCAACGGTGACACTAGTCATGCACTGGTGCCCGCCCAGCCTTCCGGGCTCGCCTCGCCATCTGCATCGCCTGAACCTAAGCGCAGTCGCTCTGCTGAGCCGCCCTGGGAAGAGCGCTCCTTTGACGTCAACAGCTCCGGCTTCTGGCAACGCAGCCCCACTTGGTTCATGGAAGACGTGTTTTACGGCAATCACGCCTCGCTTCTAGCCCTGTGCGTGTACCTCACGTCCCACAACCGTGGCCGCTGGCCTGGTGACGGCAAGCTTGTCGACCCCGCCGAGGCTCTCCCAAGCATTCACCGCATGCCTCGCCCCAGGCTTCAACGCTTCGCCCTCTGCTCCCTTGTTGGACGCTCCGAATCCGAGATCTGGGCTTCCCCACCGCCCCCCCCCACCTTCCCCACCGAAGCCACCATCCGCACCCTCCTCAAGGAAGCTTTCGAGCAGCACGTGACCCCTCTTGCCGCAGATGTGGCGGCATGCACTTGGCGGCACGCTCGCTGCTGAGCTCCCCACAATCCCCACCGCCACCGCCACCCTCCTCGCCTCCACCCCCCCCCCCCTCCGCCTCCACCGACTCCATCACCGCCCAGCTCCGCGACATCGACCAGCGCCTCAAGGATAATGCAATCGCTATCGAGGTCTTGCAGAACACAGCAGGCCTCACCGCCCAGGCAGTGAAGGACATTGCCGCCAAGCCAGCCCCGGCTGGCCTGGCCGGCGATGCTCCTCCCATCACGACCTGGGCGGACATGCTTAACCCGTGTTTTTTTAATTAGAACGCGATATATCGCGTTGTAAGCTTTTTTTAGAACGCGTATAGCACCTAAGGAAAATTTTTTTTCATGGTCATGTATATACTTTCCTGAAAGCCCATAAATCAAAGGATTTTTTGAGCTACTCAGACCTACAAAATGCTTATTCATTAGAGAGATACACTGGTTTGAATACAGGGGGGTCTGACCATGACCGCGATTTCTTGACCCTAGGTCACAAGTCATGTGCTTATTCACAAATGGTTCATGAAAAAAATCTGGCTTCTTGCACGAGCTATGGGCAACATATGCAGGCTCTGTGAAACAAAACTCAGGCCCATTGGGCCACTGGAGCTATTTTTCATTAGCATCACAATTACAACGCAGTACAACGCAGTGGGAAACATGAGAGCCCTTGACAACATTACGCAACGACCCGAGCCCCATAAACGGGGCCATAGTGAGCTTGGAGGGTCAAAACGTTGAAAATAGGTGTTGTATAAGTTATACTGCATCAAACATGCATCAAACATCATGACTGGATGACCTAATATGACTGAATCAGGCAGCCATAGCCAAAGCATCATCCACTCTCACAACGTGTTGAGCACATGCCTCGTGGGAATGGAGGTGCTGGGTTTTCATTCCATAACGCGTGCAATACTGAAAGAAAGAGGCACGTGTAATGCAAGGCTTGGATAGGTTGAGTGATCCATGAGCTTACATGCAGGCAAAGATGACGCTGGAATGCATGCTAGCAAATGGTGGCAAGATGCTAACAACACATGATTATACACCATGATTATGGGCACCCAGCTGATCTTCTTGCACAATCAACGCAGTATAAACCATCAACATCCAATCCTCACGATATATGCACGGCTTGACGACGTATACAGCACCTAAATACTGCACAACTGCAACCTGCTATGGCTGACATGCAAGCAACGTCGAGTAGGATGGCGGTCTTAGAGAGGCTGGGCAGAGGTCGGTAGAAATAAGTGGAAAACTGGCAGAAACTAGGTAGAAACACGATATACTTACGCCTGCAAGCACTATTGAGCCGGTGGCAGAGGCCATTTCCAGGAAAATATAGCATACCGTAGCAATAGCCACGGTCACGCCTTACGCTATTTGCAGGCACCATCATGCCCGGAGCTACCCGATAAAAGTCTGCACAAATCTCGGTTTAGCCGAGAGTCCGGGCGTTCGGAATGAATAAACATGTGTTAAGAAGTCGAAACACCATGGAAATACCAAGCATGGTGCCGCAGCAGACCCGAGTCTTGACGTAATAATATGTATGCCGGTTTCCAGGGTTTCCGCATGAAAGTTGGGTGAGAAACTGGAAAAAACTACGTTTCCTTTGCCCCAGTACCTCAACAAACTCGTAGAAACCTAATTATCAACCTTTGAACGCATCATCATGGTCGTGCTACCCAACAGCCACTGAAATTCGCGCGAAAACTGGCGAGATCTACCTGCCGCCATCGCCGTCGTCTTCACCTTCGTCCCGCGAAAATGCCTGATTTCAGTGGTACATATTTGTTTGCAGCTGTCACAAAAAAAATACCAAAAATACCAGGATTTTTTCTTGAATTCTATGAGATGTTTCTGACCTATCTTGAAAGTTTCAGACCAAAAATCGCATGTTTAATAGGTTTGCCACGTGTCAGATTACAACGCGATACATCGCGTTCTAACCCTACAACGCGATGTATCGCGTTGTAAAAAAACACGGGTTAAGCAACATACCACCTCCACCATGCACCTCCGCCGTCGCAGCCCAGCTCCATGCAGCGGCAGACGCTTGACCTCCGCGAGGCCGAGCTCGCCAAGCGCAGCCAGGCAGCCCTCAACGCCATACTCAAGAACTTCGACATGGAAGCAGGTGAGAATTCCGAGAAGCTTGCACGTGCGTTTGAGAGCAAAATCCTTGCACGCATGGGCCTTCTTGGTGAGATCAAGCTGACCGCCCACCGCCTCCCCCGCGCGCGGGGTAAGGCAGGGGCGCCTCCGCTTCTTCTCATCTTTGATAGCCCAGCGGACAAGATTTCGTTCCTCAGACGCCGCAAGCGGCTCGAGAATACTCACTTCACCGTGGACGACGACTTGACCCTGGCACAGCAACAACGGCGACGGGAGCTATGGCCGACCTACCTCCAGCTCCGGCAGACCAAGGCGGGCCAGCCGGTGTACTGGAAGGGGGCGGCCATCTACGTCGGCCACAAGCCCTGCATGGCAAGCGACCCCCTCGACCACCGCGGCCCCAGCAACTCCAGCCCCAGCCTAGGGGAATACCGCAGTAGTGTAGAATAGTTAGACAGTGGCCTTGTTGTACATGCCCGCCTACTACAGGCGCGCGCACTATACCAGCTGAGGCCTATACATAGCCTTTTTAGTCATGTACATGTGTGCCTATGATGAGCCACCCTCCAGATGATACCTAGCTTTATTTAATTATGCCGTGCCCATGCAGGGGGTCACTTCCTGCTGAGAAGCCATGCCCTAGCCTTTGTATAGCTGCGCTGATCTTCCCCATGCCTATGACAGGCTCCCCTTAGCTGGGTGTTGCCTGAAACTCTGGGTGATGCAGGTGCCCTAGTGCACCTAGAGCAAGTGTTGTTTACATTCCCACCCTTGCAGGAAGTAGCTTAGAATGTATGATAGGCCATATGCCCCTTCTCTGGGCTATGTGCTACATATACTCCCAACGGAGCTATGTTACAATTCAGTTCAATTCAATTCAAGTGAGTGTCAATAGGCTATGACCAGTCTACGTGCATTGCATTGGTATTCATCAAGTTTGAGACATAAGCTAGAGTTTTTGAGAGGCACACCCATGGGATAAACACCTTAGAATATTTTATCCTACAGTATTTGAAAATCCACTTTTCCTGTCAAAAAACCACTTTTTGAGCTTTTGGCGTATAATACGCGTATAATACGCGTATAATACGAAATACGCAATACGCCGAGGTTTTGCCGTATTGCCGTATTGCCGTATTGGCTCACACTGGGCGGAATTCAACACATCAGCCACGGTGCGAGTGAGGGCGAGCCGTGGCAGGCGCTGCCGCCAATACGTACGAGGACCACGTCATGCGGGCAGACCACGGGGCGATCTGACCCTCGAGGTCGAAGCGGTCTGCACGACGCTGGCAGCACTCGTGGAAAAACTCCGCCGTCTTGGGGCCCATGGCCCCGAACTCCTCAAGGACCAAGGGGATGACCCGGTGGGGCCCCACATTGCCGTAGGAGGCAACTAACTTGTCGCACTCAGCCACATCCGCGGCAGCACCAGCATCCAGTCCACAGCCGCCCGAAGGCGGATGTGGCGACCGGAGAGCGGCCGAGCCACGGAGACATCGATGAGTAGGTGGTAACCCTGCCCATCGTAGTCAAGCACGGTAATGTCGGCGGGCGCGGTGGTTGGGTGAGTAGAGGGCGGCCCCATAGTCCGCGTCCTCGCGCTTGATGGTGGAGTGGGGAAAGACCGACCGAACCATGGCATGTGCACACCACCCGGATTAATTGAGGAGACGGAGCTGTATGGAGATAGAGGAACCAGTTCTGGTTCTGCTGGCCACCCATGCACGCGACTGTATAGTGCGTCCCAGTAGTATCGAGAACAAGCTGCATGGCAGCTGCCGCAGGACGCACCCGCCATGATGAGACTGACTGAGTTTGCGCCCGGGCAAACAGCTGGTGGCGGAGGGCGATGGCGTAAAGCACTTGGCCGGAACTAGCGTGAACAAATTAAAGGGTTCGTGGGGAGGGCGCGCGTGAATGCGGCCCCCACGCTCCCCTCAAGGGAAGCGGAGTGAAGCCAAGCTTTCCCCTGATCATTCAACAAGCTCGCATGCAGACCCATCTAGTCGGCACAGTGGAGTATACCCGCGTAGGTCTTTTGATGTTTGTCATGAACGCAGGCAGGGAAGACACTAGCTATAGGACTGACGACAGAGGACACGCCGGGCGTGCCCCGGGGCAGGCGACGGTGGAAGGCCTGGGCGGGGCGCGGACGAGGTCGCAGCCGGCCAGCTGGATCGCGAGGTTAGAATCCTGCACAGCCTGCACGATCGCGGAATTGGGGAAGGGGGATGGGGTGACCAAGTCGGGAATGGCGCTGACGGCGCTGCATGGGGCCCAGCCGGCGGATCATGCAGTTCCGCCGAGGCCTGAGCAACTGTGTTGTTATGTACGGGTAGTCGGGTATGGGTATTCTCAAACGGGGTTTAAAATACGAGTATATATACGTACGTGGGGGGTTTAAAATACGCGGGCTTAAAGTACGTGACCGCGTTTCTAACTGAAGGGGTTTAGGGCGCGCATCGATCCACGTGGAAACACTTTGCGTCAATTGATAGTAAGTTATAGTAAGTATAGTTTCGTGGTACATACATGGTTTGCATGCAGTCAATTAACGATGTCAACCATGGTTGGCTAATAAGCACATTTCAGTGCATGTTGTCACATATCATCATAATAACAAGGGCATGCTCAATCAAATAAACTAATGGTGGCAGCTCACTGTTTAGATGCAGTCACATGAATGCAATATCTCCAATACTGGTCATCAGCAAAAAACTTGACCTTTCGGCCCTGCACGATAAAAATGTAAAGAAACCATTGGCGGCGGCCACTCTGCTTCTGAGCGCTGTGATGCTGCTGCGAAGAAAGGGTCGGCGGCACTCTCCCACAACAAGAACGCCCAAGAAGAACGCAAAAGACTTCGATCGAACGACAACAAGCTCGTAGAGGAAAGCACTGAAAGGAGATCACGTTGTTCGCCACAAATCTATACCTTGACATCGTAAATCCCTCGCCCAGGCGAGCAACAACGGCCGTTCTTCTGCGATGAAAATATGGCAGGCACAAATTCTGTGCACGCCTCAATAATTACTTACCGAAAGTGGCCGTAAATCTGGAGCAAAGCACCAGTTCTGTTTAGAATCCGATGCTATGAATACTAATGACTCTTTCACGGTCAGAACCCCCCCCAGAACGACGCATTTACTGCCGCTATCATGAATTAATTCTCTTTGATTCCGCGTGACCAAACAATGCATTACAGTATACCCCATGCCGATGGAATAAAAAGAATTAAGCAGAGCTATTATGAACCAGCAACTCTCCGCCACAATCTAATATCATGAACTCATCGTCTTCAACATTCGAGCATTTGGTTTTTGCATTTCTCTCGCCCTATGTTGCTAATTTCGCTATGGCCACTCTCGCAAGCACAGTGAGTACAGTTGCCCGGGCGCGCCTTGCACCCAACTTTTAATTCCTAGCCCCTAGTAGGCCCAAAGCAAACATTTTTTCCCGCGGACGGGGAAGTAAACGCCGCGCCAAAGAACCTAGGCGCCGCGCTGCCCACTGGTAGTCTGGTACCCCCAAAAAATTCGAAGTCCAAGTCGCGTATTTTTCATAAAATACGCGTATGTTATGACACGTCTGTAGTACTCCTACACACAGATCTCGAGTGATTTATCTAGTACCAAATCCGACAGGCTTGCATCACTCCCCGGACAGGAGAACTTTTGCGGATGACTGTAGGTGTAAGTTGGCGATGCCATTGTAACCGGAGACGTCCGTCCTATAGTCAGCGAAAGTTGGTGCGAGAGGTCCCCAGTTCGATTCCGGTCGGATTCATTTGCAGATCGCGTTTTTCCGCGTTTGCCGCGGCCCGGCACTGAACGCAAATGGTTTTCACCTTTGCGGAGTGCCTGATCGATCAGAGTATGTTATTCTCACCGTAAGTACGAGTACAGAAGTATTTTATTCGAACCGTACGGCGTACATAACAACACGGCTGAGCAACAGAGCCAAGGAAGGCGGCAGGGGCGAGGCGGGCGGCGCGGGTGAGCCCACACCCGCCCATGCGGCGCAGGAGAGGGTGGCAAAGCGCATGCATGGAGCGAGCTGGCAGGCTAGGGCCGTGGAGGAGCACCTGCAAGGCGGCCTGAATGCGCTCGTCGTGGCCCTCCGCGGCAAGCCGCACCAAGTGGGGGGGGGCGCGCCACGTGCGGAGCCATGCATGCAGTGAACCACCCGCGGGTGGGCGCGCAATTTAACCAGAGGAGGAGCCCTTTGGTGGTCGATCTGGGTGGGCCCTTGAGTTGCGCCCAAGTCTCAAGGACATGCATGGGTACGCGCTGTTCCACGGTGGCCCGGAGCTCACCAAGGGCACTGCCCTTGGTGAGCTCACTAATTATCGCTGAGCGGATAATTAGTGAGTATGCCGCAACACGATGTTTTCTGGCATCCGCGGGCTTTTGGTTCCCGCCGCACATTTGAAAGTGCTGTCCTCCGGCTTTTTGCCTTTGCACCGTGTGCAGTTCTTGGACGTTTGGAATCATGGCATGGCTAACGTGATGACTGACTAGCTAGACCTTTTCAGTGGTTTTCCATTTGCGGGTATTTCCTCGTAAATGGTGGGAGAGCGATCGCAGCAATGGTGCTCACCACTAGACACTCCCGGCCAGTTAGGCTAGAAACACACGCCCTTAAGCTGATCAAGCATGCTGTTTCCGGCCCCACCGTCTAGGTCATCTAGTCGCTCCACACGTAAGCCAGCCATAATTTCAATGCACAAGGATACACATTTCCATCACCATTCATCTTCATCATCCTGAACGACTCGAAAACGCGGAAAAGATAACGGCAGGCTCGAGCTACCATGGTCCGGATTCTCCCGATTTCTGGCCTGCGCTGGTTGTCTCTTTGATGTATACGGTTCCAGCCAGTTGCCACATCATAATATAAGTCCAGGTCACTGAGGTTTCCAAATTTATATCTCTGCTGCACTATATGTGCGGCGTGGGCAACAACAACAACAACAAGTCAAGGTCAGGCGTGGGATTCAATCAATTACTAACTAACAGCATATTTGCGACACTCGATCCCGGAGATCATCTCCCGAAGATCCTGATATCTATCGATCAGGATCTCCCGGAGATCCTGACATCGCCCGAGAGCTAGGGGGGGGGTCCAGCACGTACCGGCCCCTACCCCCCGCCCCCCGGCCCCATGACCATGCACGGGATGCAGACGATAGTTGTTTAAACTTTTGTGTAATTATTTTTCTAATGAGATTAGCATAGTACTCCGTGGCATGACACGCAAGTACTTACTTACTAGCTTACTTACTTACTTACTTACTTACTTACTTACTTACTTACTTACTTACTTACTTACTTACTTACTTACTTACTTATGCACGGGAATCCGGCCTGCATGGGGTTATTAGGGGGTCAGCCCCCCCCGCCCCCCCCTCCCCCGGCCCCCCTCATGCGTTGCCTCCCCTGGGGGGTCCAGCGGCCGGGGGGGGGCGGGGGTAAAGAAGGCTTGCCCCCCGACGTCGTTGCCCCCCCCGGGCCCCCCGGCCCCCGGCCACCCACCCACCCATGCACCCCGCCCCATCTTGTGACCTCACTTTGATGATTATATTAGGCAGCGTACGTAGGATAGCATTTGTATAGGACATCTTGCTCGCACCAGTCATGCAGGTCGACACCGGGCCCTTCTTGGTCTGGCCGGCCCCCAGCAGCTTGGCCAACCAGGGCGGCGTGCACATCCTGACCTGGCCTGGCCCCAAGGACATTCCTAGAAAGCTATAGGTAAACCTGCCATGAACTACATCCAGATGTTGCTGGCCGACCTAGTGGTCCCAGCTCAGTTTGAACACCGCATTCACTCCCTCTCTCTTCTTTGGACTGCTGTGCAGAACAATTAAGAAGAGGTGGCAGAAGATTGTCCAGGCTCACACGCCATGCAGCCCCTGTGGGCAAGCCCCCTACCCCCAAGCGGAAGGGGCGTTTCAAATGCTGAGTAGTGTAGTTAGCATTTTCTAGACTATATAGCTTAGAGTTAGGTTATAGTTCGATTACGCGGCTTCGCCCACCCGGCCCCACCCATCCAGCAAGGAATATGTGCTACATGATTTCCCAACGGAGTCAACTGATGCTAGAATTTAATTTAATCTAATGATATGGTATCCATAGTCCGGGAATGGGTTTTTGGCATTTTTTGACCCCTGAAAATGAAAAAAATCATAACTCATAGACCACAACTCCAAATACCCCCAACCACGGTGCTAGGAATATCTACACTTCAAGGGCTTTCAGAATATGCAATAATATCATGAGTTTATAAAGTGGTTTGCAAGATATTTAATGTCAAAGTTGGCCAAAAGACGATCATTTTCAGGCAAGGGAAATCCCCTTAGTAGTTTACCCCTGCAGGGAGGGTTCTAAAAAATTATTCTGGGGTTGGACAATGTCAATAGATAGTGCCACCATGCTTTCCTTGGGTCAGACCGCACGGATAGCCCATCTGACCTATATAATGCGCTCACTTACGTGTGTGGGCTACGCGCGCGTAAGCAGCCATCTGGACATGAAATGCCATACAGTTATGCATTGTATACAGCCACATAGGACTGTCAAAAGTGCTGGGAAACAAAGAAGTGCTAAACCAGCACTAACGGAATGGCATCCTCCAAAGAAACACCACAAACTGAGCAGATTTGGGGCTAATAGCACTCATACAGCAGGCATGGAAACCTGCTGCAAGAGGCACTGATGGCACTCGTGTAAAATCGATGCATAAACGACAGATTCCCGTGCAAACGACATGCAAACACGTCGCCGTACCTGGCTTGATCACGACCTTTCCGGGTTCTGCTGGCCGGGACCCTCATATCTCACACTGGCTAATGCTTTCCAGGCATAGGCCGCCATAGCCGCATAGTGAATTCATCCGACATGATTACCAGGTTGATGTTCTGTGCAAAGATGACCTATAAACGCATCCGAATTCACAGGGACGCTGCTGCGGATGTCCCGTACCAAAACTGGGTGCTCGGGCTGGCGCAGACTGCCGGGCCATAAGAAGAAAATCGAAATATGGCATGCCATTACTCATCTGGTACTGACGACCAAGAAAGCAGTAATTTCCTACCTGTATTTTACCAATGCCATCCCATCTGGCCACCCCTGACCTACGAAAATCACGCATCATCATTCTGAGCAACATTCTGAACCATTGCAAGCCTCGAGACGCAAAATTTCCTTGATTAGGAGAAAGAAAGAAATTTCGAATCTTCAGTAGTAGTTATTAACGGCACGCCAGCAGCCATATCTCGTTACGCGCGCGCGCGAGTGAAAATTTCCCGCCAAAGTCACGTGATACTGTCTCAATACACGTTGTATTTACCAGGCTATGGCGAATATTACCCCCAAACCTATGCATCACCTTCGGACCACTGACATCCGTCACAGGTGGCGCGGCGCTCCGGGAATTGAGCGCCGCGCCACCGGGGGTCAAACAGTTCGATATATCGAACTGTTTCCGGACTATGTTCGGACTATGATGACCTCAAATATACTATTTTTTCTTGGGAAAAACCGGGCTCGGCGGCAAAGCCTGGGCGGGAAAACCTGGGCGGGAAAAAATGGGCGGCAAAGGTAATGGGGCCCAAGGGGGGGGGGGGGGGGAGGGGGAGGGGGGGGGGGTGTCGGACCCCCGGCCCCCCCCCCTCATAAATCGTCGGGGGTGGGGTGTTCGGACCCCCCTCCCCCCCCCCCCCCCCCCCCCCCGGGCCATGCAATGGGACCCCCCGGGGTCGGGGCGATATCTCCGGGGCGGTCGCGAAAAGTCTGCTAACTAAGCCAGTCACCGGCGTGGGAACACCGAACCGCTGACCGCCGGGTGCACATGATCTAGTTCGGTTCTAGCCAGTATGTACAGTATGCATGAGTGAACTCAGTCAGTGCGCCTAACCAACATGCTCAGTTGACACCGACCGGAAGTGCTAGCCGGCCGAGCCCTTGTCAGTTGACGCGCTCAGTTACGGTGCTGTCGGTCCAGTTCTGCTATCTATATTAAGGTCACGATCGAGACAACTAGAGCTATGACCGTTGGCTTGCATGCGCGGTGCCTAGTAAGTGTAAGTCCTCGACGTGGCTTCAGAAATTCGTGAAGCCAACTAGTCCAACCGTCCGTCGGTCACCGCCGGCCGGGCCATTCCTGCGTGGTGCGGCCGGCCATCCCGCAATAATGATAGTTTATGAATTATAACCGGTCCGTCGGTGGAAACGTACTGGTATATATTTTTATTGGGATCGAAATCCTGCGATGACCCGAGTTGTCTCGTCAGTCATGTTATATTAGGCCATGGGCATCATGTGCAACATGCCGAATTTAATTTAATTTAATTTAATCATGTGAACATGCCGAAAGCCGCTTTATATAAATTGCGTGCACCCACAGTTCGGCAGTTGTGCCCGCACCATGATGCCGAGAGGCTAAGAGCGCTCCAGGTGGCCTGCCCACAATTAATTGAACACATGCTCCCGTTGGCCGGAGCACGGTCGTCCGGAGTGCTTTTAATCCCTGAACTTGTCATGCAGTGCACAGCGGCCGGGCAGGGGGCAGAGCACCCCCCCCTTCCCTTGTGCCACAGGCACGCCACAGGGTGCATGCACAATGAGACCCGCCGAAACGATCCGGAATCCCCCGCTGTGGGCACCGTGGGTGCAATATGACCCGGAGTGTGAGCATTGCATTGCTATGAAGACGTGAGCAAACAGGCAACTTGCTAGGCGAGATGCCTAGCTAGGCTGGCGGATGTCTGTTGGTTACTGGTTATAGCTAGGCTAGGGGCATGCATCGTTACTTTCTACCGTAGCTGCCGATTGGTATATACGTTGCACATGGCCGGGGATGGCTAGGAATGTCCACGTTGCATCACTCAAACATGGGTGTGACTATGGCTAGTCTAGCCCGTGGCCAGCTGTCACAGCTGGTACGTTGTTGACGATCAAGTCCCCGCCCCTCTAGAATACCTTGCATGGGCTTCTTTGGGTCTCTCTTGTGGCGGAGGTACTCCTGCCCACTTATATGTAGGGCTGAGTGAGAGAAGCTAGGGCGCTAGCTCCATGGCCTGGATCCCTTCTTCTCATTGTGCATCGGGGTTGAAGGTTAAATTGCATTGCTATGGAGACGTGAGCGCAAACATGCAGGCGGTGCTAGGCGAGATGCCTAGCTAGGCTGGCGGATGTCTGTTGGTTACTGGTTATAGGCTAGGGGCATGCATCGTTACGTTCTACCCTGCATTGGTGTACGTTGCACAAGGCCGGGGATGGCTAGGAATGTCCACGCTAACATCACTCAAACATGGGTGTGACTATGGCTATAGTCTACCCCGTGGGGGGGTGTCACAGCTGGTATGTTGTTGACGATCAAGTCCCCGCCCCTCTAGAATACCTTGCATGGGCTTCTTGGGGTCTTTCTTGTGGCGGAGGTACTCCTGCCCACTTGGGGCTGAGTGAGAGAAGCAGGAGGGGGGACATCCAGCCAAAACAGCACACTCACTCGTGTGTCCGGCGCGGCACCTCCAAACGTGGAGCGGACTCCAAAAACGGGAAAAAATGTGTCCGGCGGCAGAATTTTTGCGACGGAGTGTACTCCAGTCAAAAATTTTAGGGCGGCGCGAAGAAAAATTTTGTGGAGCTAACTCCTCCCGCCGGTCCGGCGCCTGGTTTTAGGAAAGGAGTGCGCTCTGGTGATCCCGCTAGCTCGGTCAGGCGTTTGATTTAAGTGCAGGAGTCCGTGCTGTACTTACAACTTACGCTGAGAACTTACCAAGTATTGGTTGATTCTAGGAAGACGTATCAACTTTCAGGCAGGCGTCAGGTTGTTGTTGTTGATTCTGACACCGGACCTGTCGTCAGGCAATAGGCATCGAATTTCCGCCGGCTTGACGTCATTCTTGAGTTGCAGACCACCGTTGCACCAACAACGTACCAGCCTGAAGCCGGAGCAGTGCAGTACAAAATGCCATCATTAAAATTCTTCTACTTGGAGAATATGCTAATACTATCGCTTACTAAACATGACGCAACGACATGAGCCCCATAAACGGGGCCATAGTGAGCTTGGAGGGTCAAAACGTTGAAAATAGGTGTTGTATAAGTTATACAGCATCAAACATGCATCAAACATCATGACTGGATGACTAATATGACTGAATCAGGCAGCCATAGCCAAAGCAACACAAAATTCCGGCCACGAGGTAGCCATGGCTGTCGGAGCTCATAACTTTCACGTTTGAGCACCGAATTTAGCCGTGAATATCACTATCGCTTCGTCTTTCTAAGACGCACATGCTGATATAATTTTCCGAATCTAAAACGCAATATATGGCGCACAAACGCGCCTCGACGCAACGCAGCCTGGCGGCTGCGCTCGGCAATGAAAATTCTGCAGCTCAGGCTGCAGCTTCGCCTTCAGGTCCGGCAGGCGGCGATGACACTAGTCGTGCACTGGTGGTCGTCCAGCAACCCCCCGGGCTTAACGCCTCGCCATCTGCATCGCCTGACCCCAAGCGCACCCGCCCAGCCGACGACACAGGAGGGTCTTCACGCCCAGAACCGAGCTTTCGGCCCCGGCCTTTCAAGGTCGCAGATTACGACTGGGCCACCATTTCTCCGACCGATGCTCTGCGCTGCATCTTCTTCGGGGATTACGCTTCGCTTTACGACCTGTGCCTCCATTTCCACTCCATCAATCGCCTCCTCGCCCCGGACGGCAGCCGCTGGGCCAACATCTACGGGCTGTCCGGCTGCGTCCGCCCCCATCTCCAGCACGCCATCCTCAACTCCCTTCTCCAGCGCTCTGACGGCGAGATCTGGGCTCCACCCCTTTCCGTCCCCACCCTCCGCTCCATCCTCACGGAAGCCTTTCAGCAGCACGTGACCCCCCTTGCTGCCGACATAGCAGCAATCGGCGGCACGCTGACTGCTGAACTTCCTCACATTTCCACCGCCGCCGCCTCCACCTCCACGGCCATTTCCGCCTCCACTGCCGACATCAAAGCCCAGCTCCTCGACCTCGACCAACGCCTTCAAGCCACCGCCAACGCCCTTGAGAGCTTGCATGACACCGCCGGCCTCACCGCCCAGGCGGTGAAGGACATCGCCGCCCAGCCGGCGCCTGCTGGCTCGGCCGGCGATGCTCCCTCCACCTGGGCGGACTTGCTTAAGCAGCACACCACCTCCACCACCTCCACCATCTCGGCACAACTCAAGCAACAAGCCCTCGACCTTCGCGAGGAAGCCGACATCGCCCGGCGCAGCCACAATGTCATCGTCAAGCACTTCGACCAGCAGGCAGGTGAGACCTCCACGAGCCTTCTTGAGGCATTTAAGCGCGCCATTCTTGCCCCCATGTTACTCACTGGTGAGCTGGACATGTCGGCTGTCCGCCTCCCCCGCGCGCGGGGGAAGGCTGGCCCGGCCCCCGTGCTCCTCACCTTTAAGTACATGGCGGACAAGCTGGCGTTCCTTAAATGCCGCAAGAAGCTCTCGGAGACTCGCTTCACGCTGGACGACGACTTGACCCTGGCCCAGCAACAACGGCGACGCGAGCTATGGCCGGCCTACCTTCAGCTCCGGCAGAGCGCAAGGGGGAAGCCGGTATACTGGAGGGGGGCGGTCATCCACGTTGACCACAAGCCCTGGCAGCCCCCTCCTGCCACCTCAGACTAGGAATATATATACCAGTAGTGTAGATTAGTAAGGCTTAGCCTAGCATGTGGCCCACGCGCATGTGCGCCCATAATGGCCCCCATGGATGATGCCTTCAACATTTAGCCATGCTTTGTCTATAATGGGACCCCCATGGATGTTGCATTAAGAACTTAGCCATGCTATGCCATGCAGAGAGATGCTCTCTGTCGAGAAGCCATGCCCTAGCCCTTGCATAGCCATGATGATCTTCCTCCCCCGTGCCAGGATCCCCTTAGCTGGGTTGAACCTGAGACAGCATGGTGGTGCCGGTGCCCTTGCGGCACCTAGAGCAAGTGTTGCTTACATTCCCACCCTTGCATGAAGTAGCCTAGGATGTATTTAAAGCCATATGCCCCTTCTCAGGGATATGTGCTACATTGACTCCCAACGGAGTGATGTTGATAATTAATTAATTAATTAATCGCTTACTATGAGCTTCTACTAAAAGATTCTACAAAGAGTGCCACGTGTCGTACAAGCCACGTAGCACGTAGCACACTCCCAAGGCGGTCCGGCGCAGCTTTTGACTGACTGAGTGCACTCCAGCACTTTTCACTTTGGCTGGCGCCGGGCGGCGCGGTAGGCCAAACTCTGGAGTACGCTCATGTACGATTTTGGGGGGGGATGTCCCCCCTCCTAGAGGAGCTAGGGCGCTAGCTGTGCATGGCCTGAAGCCCTTCTTCTCATTGTGCATCGGGGTTGAAGGTTCCTTTATTGGTACCCACACGTGACGCAGGCTACGTACGTGATAATTAATTGATTAAAATCATCTGCACATATATGTGCATATGCATTGCACACGTTCGTGCTCCCGTTTGTGAGTCACGGATGATTAACCCCGATTGACGAATGGGATGGATGGACGGACGGACGGACGGACGGACGGACGGACAGACGGAGGGAGGGAGGGAGGGAGGGAGGGAGGGAGGGAGGGAGGGAGGGAGGGAGGGAGGGAGGGAGGGAGGGAGGGAGGGAGGGAGGGAGGGAGGGAGGGAGGGAGGGAGGGAGGGAGGGAGGGAGGGAGGGAGGGAGGGAGGAGGAGGGAGGGAGGAGGGAGGGAGGGAGGGAGGGAGGGAGAGGGAGGGAGGGAGGGAGGGAGGAGGGAGGGAGGGAGGGAGGGAGGGAGGGAGGGAGGAGGGAGGGAGGGAGGGAGGGAGGGAGGGAGGGAGGGAGGGAGGGAGGGAGGGAGGGACAGACGGACGGACGGACGGACGGACGGACGGACGGACGGACGGACGGACGGACGGACGGACGGACGGACGGACGGACGGACGGATGGATGGATGGATGGATGGATGGATGGATGGATGGATGGATGGATGGATGGATGGATGGATGGATGGATGGATGGATGGATGGATGGATGGATGGATGGATGGATGGATGGATGGATGGATGGATGGAGAGGCATCCAATCCTACCGGTTCCATTCTATCTAATTCTATAGGTAAGGCATGCCCGGTAACCTGCATGCATGCAACAAAGCACTTGTGCCTTCGCAATTGTGGCGGTAGATGATGAACACATGGGCGTTATACCCGCATGGACGGATGCCAGTCCATCTTACACTATGTGCTCATTTCATCTGTTACAATCTTCTGCACTAGTAACTAGCTCTCAACATATGTAACTTCTGGTTTTGCATGCATGAACTCGTGTGACATACACGATACCCAGATCTCAGAAAACTTTTTGATTGATGAATACATGCATGGCAAAAAGGCGCTGGCGGATCAGTCCTGGCGGATCCTTTCACTAGTGCTCACATGTGTGCATGCCAAGCAAAGAATGTGTGCATGCACTCTTGTAGAAGTTATGCACACCTCATGCAATCAAGAGACAAAGCGTGCTATACTTGACATGCCCATATGATGCCTACTAAAATTTAACGTACTATTGGCAGGTTGGCCGGTCCACAGCCACTATTCCAGCCATCGTTCATTTCCATCATCCTGAACGACTAATCAAACGAGGATGGCTCGAGCAACCACAGTCCGAATTCTCCAGATCTCTGGCCTGCGCTGGTGTCTCATGGATATTGGTAAAAATAGCACTAACTCCACTCATAGCAAACTACAATTCGAGCCCCTGGCTAAGGCAACTACATCCACGTTAGAAACCCACGGCCGGTGTCATGCCGGCTCACACTATTGATGGAGCCAGTAACCGGACACCCCGTCTGTCCTGTGCATCCTTAAGCTTAGCTCTCGTATTCCATGGCATCGGGCGCAAAGGTGTCCTCACCAGGGAGGCGGACCATGATGTCCACGCCCTTGCTGTCCCGGGCAATCTGCGCACGAAGAACGTCGAAAGCAAGAACAAAACCAGATACGACAAGCATGACCACCTGTAAGGGACGGGAAAGAATGCAGCACGGACCTTCACACACACTGGCCAGGCAGTCTCTTTGGTTCCTGGTGAATGGTAAACCCTTGTACTGGCCATCTCACCGCTGCATCTTTGCATTCAACAAAACCAGGTGTATACGCACACAACAAGAACTAATTTCTGACTAAACGTGCTGATGGATCTGGAGAAAGTCCCGACAACTACTTTAGGTGGAAATGTACAATGATATCCATTAGATTGACAGTTTCACAAAAGGCAGAACCAACGGTGCAGGGGGCCAGGGACCTGCTCATCTCTGGACCTGAGCACACTGCTGCACCCTGGCACGCACACACCAGGGCCAGAGAATGACGTTCACGCGAAGTGCACAAGCATTGTGGGCAGCACAAGCACCAACAGCACAGCGAGCAAGGGCAGCAGTGCAGGGAGATATCCCTAAAGGCTTCGCCCCGAGGCTACCACCCACCTCATCCCTGAAGGCTACAACCTACCTTCAAGGAGCAGTTAAAACCAAGCAGCTGATCATGCAATGCCGTGGATGAACGGACAAAAGGGCACACGTCAAGAAGTGCCTCCACACCCTCGAATACATTATTCCCGGATACCATAATGCTCACATCATTATCAACGTGCACTGTCACATCAACGCGTCAGCCACCGTGTGTCATGATGTCAGCCACTGTGTATCTCCGCAACATCACAACGCAGTCCGAAACCAACCATCAAATGTATTTAGTTTTACAGCATTGTCATGCCACTCATAGCATCGCCATAACATCATCACGCACCATCATGGTGTCGTCGAGGAAGGTCAGCAGGAACTGGCGCTGGAAGGACTCATCTGCGCGAAGGGTGGCCGCAAAGGGGACGAAAGGGAGTGGAGTGGCATGTGTCAGATGCAAGCAGCAATCACCAACCTAGAGCTCTGCAACGCAGCGTTCACCACCGATGACAGGCTTGCCGTTCAATCCATGCACACCAACAGGTTGAGATCACCAAAAGGCTGAGGTCAGGTATCCGCTGCATCTCGTGCCAAATCCACCGATGCTGCCAGCGAAAGTGCGGATCGAAGTCAACCGACACATGAGAAACCACCAAGCGCAGCCCAATGCTGGTAGCTGTCCTCGCAACCATATGGTGACTTGCTGTCTGCCAAATATGGTGCCTGCCAAACATGGTGGCATATTCTGTCTGGCTCGCATCAGGCCAACAGGTCGCTGTGCACTCAGCCAAGGAGCCTATGACCCACCCACCCACAGAACACCAGCCATCAGTTGCTGTACACGCCAGTTCACCACCACTCCCTTGCACTTGCACGTGCACTGCTCTATGATCGTTGCATAGAAGGCGCTACTGAACTGGCTGTTGATGCGTACTGGTGAAACAAACATAAAAAACGGCCACCCGCCTCAGCCTGCTCTATGATCGTTGCATAGAAGGCGCTACTGAACTGGCTGTTGATGCGTACTGGTGAAACAAACATAAAAAACGGCCACCCGCCTCAGCGCAGCATGCAGTTGGTACCATTGAAGTGCACCGGTGGACACTTGGGCCCTGAACAGTACAACGCATGCGAGTTACAGCCTACCACCAGCATAAGACCAGCTGATTCCAGGAGGACAGGTGGAACCTCCAGCCACAATGCATCCAGAGAGGATCCACTGAGGACTCCCCCACGCTCTGCCGACCACATGCCAGCGCTCGTGATGGCACCGACAGCCAAAGACACAGACAGCCACATGCCGACAGCTAACATTATACCCACGGTGGGCCACATAAACACCCTCACGGTCGCCCCACCCGCGCACGCATGTAATTGTCACCCCACACACACGCGCACTTACTCATGGGCAGCTTGAGGCCCCCACCCATGAGGGAGTCGAGGGTGGACAGCACGTTGGCAGCCAGCGGGTTGCCGCTCGTGTCGATCTGGTGGGGGGAGCTGATCACGCTGCTGATGTACTTTTCGCGCAGGCTGGCACACAGGACAGGGCGCACGCGGAGCACACAGCAGGTCACGCGTGCATGCATGCACACAGCGAGGCAGGGGCACGGGAGGTGTTAACCACCGGGTGCCATGATGCTGCGAGGCAGTAACCAGGCATGGTGTGGGGGGGTTGCACCTGCGCTTGCCCGGCATTTCGAGGACGCGTACGCGTAGGGCTGCGTGCTGCGAAGCAAGGGGTATATTAATGCACGAGACACAACCACATGTATATATCTACTCCTACATATCTACATGAGACAAGAACGATACATAAAAAAAGGAATGTTGCAAAGTGTTGCTCGTGGCATCGAATGCTGGGCTGTATGCGCCTGATGGTCGGCCGATAAAAGGAGCAGGCAATCACATAATGAGTGGGGGACAAGTGGCAGCATCTAGGCCCGTCTTCTATTGTCGCGCCATGGAAGTCGACAGTGCTTCTAGTAACGGGACGTATACGTCAGCCGCTGACGCGTCAGTGTCTGACGCGTCCGACTTTTTCGTCCGCACGTCAGACAGCTGACGCGTAAATTTTGGCTCTGCGTCAGTCGACTGACGCATAAATTTTGTCTGCACGTCAGTCGTCTGACGCGTAAATTCAGGCAGCACGTCACTGACGTCAGTACTTATGGGCACCGAGTCTATGCGTCAGGCAGGGTCAATATATAGTGGGTACCTACTAATGTACTGAAGTCCACTGAAGTGCTAACTTCGTACTGGATATCTACGAATTCAAGTTCACCAGTCCAGGTCTGTTCGTTGATATGCTTCAAGATTCTAGACCGTTATCATGCCCATGCCAGACCCGCCGGCCCTTCGCCTGCTTGGCGGCGAGAGTGACGAGAGTTCTAGACGAATGTAAAGTTGTAACCCAGGACGACTGGCAATGGTCGATGTCTCGATGATGGCAAAGGTTTTAGGAATATGATTGATGAGCTGATTGATGAAGCGTTGCGAGGTTGCCTGATTTACATATTGCTTTGAATCGAATTCCAGGTGTGTTTATTAACGCTGTAGATTTGTTTGCATAAGAAAGAATTCTGTCCATTACTAGATGCGTAGGGAAATTTCGGGCCGGGTCAGTAATATTGTATAAACATTTAACAACATGTGGTTTAGTCCGATAGTTAACTAGCAAAGTTAGCGACCTGGGGGGTGGAAGTTTTTGGGTGAAGGGATGGCGCCGGATGGAATACTGGGAAAAATTAAATCTGGGGGGATCGCAGCTTTTTTCATGCCGAAACAGGCCGCCGACACGGCCAAAGCGCCTGCGCCTGGTCCGCGTGCCATTGTTGGCGTAGGCCAGGCAGCCGACGCGCTGAACCGCAGCAAGAGGAAAAGGGGGAATGATAGCAATGCAGCCAGCAGTGCAGCAGCAGCATCGGCTCAGTCCGGCAATTCTGGTGAGCCCCCAGGCTGACGCGCCGCCAACGGCGGCAAGTCAGCCAGGCTGACGCGGACAAAAACCCTTACTAGAAGCACTGGAAGTCGAGCACTCATTCCATATCTAAGAAAAATTGACACGCCGATGATGATTGCGCATCCGTGCATAACAATGGTGTCGCTTCACCAGGTCAGTATGCCACAACAGGTCATTTGCATGCCGCCATGCATGCTCCCTCGCGCGGGCACTAGATCCTGCTGATACGGTACCGATGATGCCGGCACCGGGCTGCATGGATCGCGAGGCATTCTGCACAGACAAAACTAGGAAACCAGACATGCACACGTGCATGTCCCCACCCCACCTCCACCAAGGATACCCTGGGGACAATCCAACATCCATGTCGCGCAGGCAAGCATCCAGCATACCTAGCCATGGTAAATAGCCTACCACTGGTGGCATAGAAATAAATAGATACTGGCAGTACGAATACTGATACGCACACCCACGAACCAGCGGCCCACATCACGCACCGCATGTCGCTCTCCACCAGCAGGTTGGTCTTGATGGAGACGGACACCTCCACCTGGCCATGCGGCGCGCGGATGCACCGTCGTGGGGAAAAAGCAGAAGGGCGTGAGGTGCAAGGCGCACGCGTTGATATCCACAACCAAGGTCAAGGTCAGTTCCAACAAGAGCATGTCAACGTCATCAACTGGAGTGTGGGCGCGGTGGACATCAGACCGTCATTCATCCATGAAGAAACAAAAACATGTTGTGAACTTGTCTTGTGCACATCCCGCGCTGTTGGTCTCGTGCACATGCCGGCCAACGCCTGCTCATCATTCCCAACGAGGCATGCCAGCGTGCTCTGCCCAAGCCAGGAAACAAGAGCCCTCCTGCAGTACAGTAATGACCCTGCGAAGAAGAGCATGACGGCCTGGGTGGCCTCCTGGGTGGGCGAATCCCGCATGCAACCCCTTTCAACTCCTCGTGACACCTGTCTCTTGAATGCCACCGTGCCTGGCGTGCCACCCGATTCCCCCCGACACATCCCTCTTAGCGTCCCCCGAGGTGGCAGCTTGCGCTTGGCTATGCTCATTCCTATTTTACACCACCACCGGTACCATGTGCCCACCGGCATACCGCGTCGAGCAGCTTAAGCTTGGCCACGCTCTCCGTGACACCCCCCACAACGTTGGTCTCGATGCCCTCCAGGTGGGCCAGCTCCTTGATGGGCAGGCTGCAGCCACATACACACAAGAAGTCGTGAAAGTGAGGTGGGTGGGGGGGGGGGGCAAGAGGTGGGTGGGGGGAGGGGGAGCAATCAGGCCACTGGGCAGATGCCTCCAACCATGTCACTTGGCACAGTGCAGCTAATCCATTTTTACATCGAGACTACTGCCTCGAAGATGAGTACTTCAGCACCAGGAGGGTTGCTTAGTAATGAATTAACCGAGTGGTGCGGGTCACCCTGGGTGAGATAGGGACCTGGCAAACACATCCACATGATGACCGGGGGGTCATGCTACTATATATGGCCAAGCCATCCATCTGCCATAGAATGCCGTAGAAGCCACAGCATGGAGGGGTACCCACCTGTTAAGTGCCTGCGCCGCCACGATGCCAGGGCTGCTGCCCCCGGCCCAGACAAACTCCCAGTCACCCGCGATGTTCAGGGACCTGTGCAGGGGGCGAGGCAAGCCAAAGGCCCAGGCAAACAACATCAAGGCTATGGCATGAGGTGGGTGCACTGATATAGGAAGACTGGAACCAGGAAGAATGGATACAGGAACAAATGAAAAAAATGAGCAAAAACAGGGGGTGAGGAGTGCCAGCACACGCCCAAAACGGAGCACTCTGGGTATGCATCAACCATGAACACAATGCTTCCCTCTAATGAGCATCGACCCCCATGCTTCCCTCTATTGAGCATGGAGCCCCATGCACATGCATCCACACGCGCGTCCAGCGCACCAACGTGAGAGATGGGGGGCTGCCTGCGTATGAATCACAGGGCAGAGAAGGTGCTGGTGTCGTGGGGCAGAGAAGGTACTGGTGTCGTGGGGCAGAGAAGGTGCTGGTGTCGTGGGGCAGAGAAGGTGCTGGTGTCGTGGGGCAGAGAAGGTGCTGGTGTCGTGGGGCAGAGAAGGTGCTGGTGTCGTGGGGCAGAGAAGGTGCTGGTGTCGTGGGGCAGAGAAGGTACTGGTGTCGTGGGGCAGAGAAGGTGCTGGTGTCGTGGGGCAGAGAAGGTGCTGGTGTCGTGGGGCAGAGAAGGTACTGGTGTCGTGGGGCAGAGAAGGTGCTGGTGTCGTGGGGCAGAGAAGGTACTGGTGTCGTGGGGCAGAGAAGGTGCTGGTGTCGTGGGGCAGAGAAGGTGCTGGTGTCGTGGGGCAGAGAAGGTACTGGTGTCGTGGGGCAGAGAAGGTGCTGGTGTCGTGGGGCAGAGAAGGTGCTGGTGTCGTGGGGCAGAGAAGGTACTGGTGTCGTGGGGCAGAGAAGGTGCTGGTGTCGTGGGGCAGAGAAGGTGCTGGTGTCGTGGGGCAGAGAAGGTACTGGTGTCGTGGGGCAGAGAAGGTACTGGTGTCGTGGGGCAGAGAAGGTGCTGGTGTCGTGGGGCAGAGAAGGTACTGGTGTCGTGGGGCAGAGAAGGTACTGGTGTCGTGGGGCAGAGAAGGTGCTGGTGTCGTGGGGCAGAGAAGGTACTGGTGTCGTGGGGCAGAGAAGGTGCTGGTGTCGTGGGGCAGAGAAGGTGCTGGTGTCGTGGGGCAGAGAAGGTACTGGTGTCGTGGGGCAGAGAAGGTGCTGGTGTCGTGGGGCAGAGAAGGTGCTGGTGTCGTGGGGCAGAGAAGGTGCTGGTGTCGTGGGGCAGAGAAGGTACTGGTGTCGTGGGGCAGAGAAGGTGCTGGTGTCGTGGGGCAGAGAAGGTGCTGGTGTCGTGGGGCAGAGAAGGTGCTGGTGTCGTGGGGCAGAGAAGGTACTGGTGTCGTGGGGCAGAGAAGGTGCTGGTGTCGTGGGGCAGAGAAGGTGCTGGTGTCGTGGGGCAGAGAAGGTGCTGGTGTCGTGGGGCAGAGAAGGTGCTGGTGTCGTGGGGCAGAGAAGGTACTGGTGTCGTGGGGCAGAGAAGGTGCTGGTGTCGTGGGGCAGAGAAGGTGCTGGTGTCGTGGGGCAGAGAAGGTGCTGGTGTCGTGGGGCAGAGAAGGTACTGGTGTCGTGGGGCAGAGAAGGTGCTGGTGTCGTGGGGCAGAGAAGGTGCTGGTGTCGTGGGGCAGAGAAGGTGCTGGTGTCGTGGGGCAGAGAAGGTGCTGGTGTCGTGGGGCAGAGAAGGTGCTGGTGTCGTGGGGCAGAGAAGGTGCTGATGTCGTGGGGCAGAGAAGGTGCTGGTGTCGTGGGGCAGAGAAGGTGCTGGTGTCGTGGGGCAGAGAAGGTGCTGGTGTCGTGGGGCAGAGAAGGTGCTGGTGTCGTGGGGCAGAGAAGGTGCTGGTGTCGTGGGGCAGAGAAGGTGCTGGTGTCGTGGGGCAGAGAAGGTGCTGGTGTCGTGGGGCAGAGAAGGTACTGGTGTCGTGGGGCAGAGAAGGTGCTGGTGTCGTGGGGCAGAGAAGGTGCTGGTGTCGTGGGGCAGAGAAGGTGCTGGTGTCGTGGGGCAGAGAAGGTGCTGGTGTCGTGGGGCAGAGAAGGTGCTGGTGTCGTGGGGCAGAGAAGGTGCTGGTGTCGTGGGGCAGAGAAGGTGCTGGTGTCGTGGGGCAGAGAAGGTGCTGGTGTCGTGGGGCAGAGAAGGTGCTGGTGTCGTGGGGCAGAGAAGGTACTGGTGTCGTGGGGCAGAGAAGGTGCTGGTGTCGTGGGGCAGAGAAGGTGCTGGTGTCGTGGGGCAGAGAAGGTGCTGGTGTCGTGGGGCAGAGAAGGTACTGGTGTCGTGGGGCAGAGAAGGTGCTGGTGTCGTGGGGCAGAGAAGGTACTGGTGTCGTGGGGCAGAGAAGGTGCTGGTGTCGTGGGGCAGAGAAGGTGCTGGTGTCGTGGGGCAGAGAAGGTGCTGGTGTCGTGGGGCAGAGAAGGTGCTGGTGTCGTGGGGCAGAGAAGGTACTGGTGTCGTGGGGCAGAGAAGGTGCTGGTGTCGTGGGGCAGAGAAGGTGCTGGTGTCGTGGGGCAGAGAAGGTGCTGGTGTCGTGGGGCAGAGAAGGTACTGGTGTCGTGGGGCAGAGAAGGTGCTGGTGTCGTGGGGCAGAGAAGGTACTGGTGTCGTGGGGCAGAGAAGGTGCTGGTGTCGTGGGGCAGAGAAGGTGCTGGTGTCGTGGGGCAGAGAAGGTGCTGGTGTCGTGGGGCAGAGAAGGTGCTGGTGTCGTGGGGCAGAGAAGGTACTGGTGTCGTGGGGCAGAGAAGGTGCTGGTGTCGTGGGGCAGAGAAGGTACTGGTGTCGTGGGGCAGAGAAGGTGCTGGTGTCGTGGGGCAGAGAAGGTGCTGGTGTCGTGGGGCAGAGAAGGTGCTGGTGTCGTGGGGCAGAGAAGGTGCTGGTGTCGTGGGGCAGAGAAGGTGCTGGTGTCGTGGGGCAGAGAAGGTGCTGGTGTCGTGGGGCAGAGAAGGTGCTGGTGTCGTGGGGCAGAGAAGGTGCTGGTGTCGTGGGGCAGAGAAGGTGCTGGTGTCGTGGGGCAGAGAAGGTGCTGGTGTCGTGGGGCAGAGAAGGTGCTGGTGTCGTGGGGCAGAGAAGGTGCTGGTGTCGTGGGGCAGAGAAGGTGCTGGTGTCGTGGGGCAGAGAAGGTGCTGGTGTCGTGGGGCAGAGAAGGTGCTGGTGTCGTGGGGCAGAGAAGGTGCTGGTGTCGTGGGGCAGAGAAGGTGCTGGTGTCGTGGGGCAGAGAAGGTGCTGGTGTCGTGGGGCAGAGAAGGTGCTGGTGTCGTGGGGCAGAGAAGGTGCTGGTGTCGTGGGGCAGAGAAGGTGCTGGTGTCGTGGGGCAGAGAAGGTGCTGGTGTCGTGGGGCAGAGAAGGTGCTGGTGTCGTGGGGCAGAGAAGGTGCTGGTGTCGTGGGGCAGAGAAGGTGCTGGTGTCGTGGGGCAGAGAAGGTGCTGGTGTCGTGGGGCAGAGAAGGTGCTGGTGTCGTGGGGCAGAGAAGGTGCTGGTGTCGTGGGGCAGAGAAGGTGCTGGTGTCGTGGGGCAGAGAAGGTGCTGGTGTCGTGGGGCAGAGAAGGTGCTGGTGTCGTGGGGCAGAGAAGGTACTGGTGTCGTGGGGCAGAGAAGGTGCTGGTGTCGTGGGGCAGAGAAGGTGCTGGTGTCGTGGGGCAGAGAAGGTGCTGGTGTCGTGGGGCAGAGAAGGTGCTGGTGTCGTGGGGCAGAGAAGGTGCTGGTGTCGTGGGGCAGAGAAGGTGTCGTGGGGCAGAGAAGGTACTGGTGTCGTGGGGCAGAGAAGGTACTGGTGTCGTGGGGCAGAGAAGGTGCTGGTGTCGTGGGGCAGAGAAGGTGCTGGTGTCGTGGGGCAGAGAAGGTGCTGGTGTCGTGGGGCAGAGAAGGTGCTGGTGTCGTGGGGCAGAGAAGGTACTGGTGTCGTGGGGCAGAGAAGGTGCTGGTGTCGTGGGGCAGAGAAGGTGCTGGTGTCGTGGGGCAGAGAAGGTGTCGTGGGGCAGAGAAGGTGCTGGTGTCGTGGGGCAGAGAAGGTACTGGTGTCGTGGGGCAGAGAAGGTGCTGGTGTCGTGGGGCAGAGAAGGTGCTGGTGTCGTGGGGCAGAGAAGGTGCTGGTGTCGTGGGGCAGAGAAGGTGCTGGTGTCGTGGGGCAGAGAAGGTGCTGGTGTCGTGGGGCAGAGAAGGTGCTGGTGTCGTGGGGCAGAGAAGGTGCTGGTGTCGTGGGGCAGAGAAGGTGCTGGTGTCGTGGGGCAGAGAAGGTGCTGGTGTCGTGGGGCAGAGAAGGTGCTGGTGTCGTGGGGCAGAGAAGGTGCTGGTGTCGTGGGGCAGAGAAGGTGCTGGTGTCGTGGGGCAGAGAAGGTACTGGTGTCGTGGGGCAGAGAAGGTGCTGGTGTCGTGGGGCAGAGAAGGTGCTGGTGTCGTGGGGCAGAGAAGGTGCTGGTGTCGTGGGGCAGAGAAGGTGCTGGTGTCGTGGGGCAGAGAAGGTGCTGATGTCGTGGGGCAGAGAAGGTGCTGGTGTCGTGGGGCAGAGAAGGTGCTGGTGTCGTGGGGCAGAGAAGGTGCTGGTGTCGTGGGGCAGAGAAGGTGCTGGTGTCGTGGGGCAGAGAAGGTGCTGGTGTCGTGGGGCAGAGAAGGTGCTGGTGTCGTGGGGCAGAGAAGGTGCTGGTGTCGTGGGGCAGAGAAGGTGCTGGTGTCGTGGGGCAGAGAAGGTGCTGGTGTCGTGGGGCAGAGAAGGTGCTGGTGTCGTGGGGCAGAGAAGGTACTGGTGTCGTGGGGCAGATTGTGTATTGGTGACCTGCGTTAGCGTAAGTATGGCTGCAAGCAACCCACGCACACTGCTGCTCATGGGCTACCTGGCCTTTTGGCACCGCCACCTTCCACAGGCCTCTCTTCATAACACACAAAAAAAGAGATTCCGGGTAGGAAGGAAAACCCTTCATAATTCATTGGCAGAGCTCCAACCCCATTGTGAGGCACCGTTTGACGACGGCATGGCCAAACCCCGTCTCTCACAGACAATCAGCAAGCAAGGAGTGCCCACTGGCCACGAGTGCCGATCGTGGGATGAGGGCAGGTGTCCTCACATCCATCAACGGGTGGGACTCCTGTGTCCAGCCATGCCCATGATGCAGCGGTGCCACACGAGCATACTGTGCTCATCAGTGTTGTGATGCTAACCGCTGCACCAGGCGGGAAGGTCTCATGTAGCAGGGAAGTAGCGGGCGCCAGTTGTATGAATTCAACTGCTATCGAGAATCTGTTGCCATCACAGACTGTCTAGGTGTGGATGGATCCATGTGGCCTATTCATGTTGCCCGACTCTGTCACCACAGGACTACCTTGCTTGCACTAGCCAGCACGGCAGAACGGGGGTGATTGCCACACATGTGGAAGAGGGCTGATGGGGAAGCGAGCGCACCAGTGCCTCACAAGGACTCAAAGCGTGGCGTGACGGTGTTTAGTAGCCCCCCAACAGTTCGCATTGTGCTAAACCTTCCTGTACAAGGTAACGTGGAACGGCTGGGGACACCCTGGGGAGTACCTGTGTGCGTGCTAGTGTCCACCCGCCATGGAGGGCGAGGGTACACATGGACAGGGCGTACGGTCGCTGGGCCGGATGGCAGCACCTACTCAAATGCCAGCAAAAAAATGGATGCCAGCAGCTACTCGATCCCAGCAGCTACTGGATGCCAGCACCTACTTGGGATGCCAATAACCACCGAATGCCAATGCCCACTTCGAATGCCAGCACCTACTTGGCAGGCGAAGGCGTCGGGTTGAGCCGCTCGACACCCAGCACAAGCTCGAGCACGTTCCACTTGCCCTCCTCGGACGAGCTGTTGTACAGGCTGCCCAGCGCCTCGGGGCCACCATAGGACCGGATCTGGCAGATGGAAGCGAACCATCCAAAAAAGTGAACCAGGCAGCAGGAAAACGGCCGGGGGGATTGAGGAAGGCTAATCGGTTACGCGTGCCTGGTCAATGCTGTCACCGTGTGCAACACCTGGCGCTGCAGACCTACTTGCGGAGGCCTTCTGCAAGTAACGAGCAGGTAGTAGTAGTCTACGCCTAGGATGTACCACGCTTCAATCCCACAGACATACGGCATCAAGGAGCTTCGCCTTCATCGTCGACAGGTCGTCGGTTGCAGGGGCGGCAAACTGATCACTGGCGGCCGCGGCGCGCACGGCCACCTGGTTGAAGCGACGGCTGCTGGCACGGAGGCATGGAAACGCACGTGGCTGTCCCAGCTTCAGGCTACCGCAATCTCCCACACGAGCCAGCTGACGGCTTACGGCTGAGCGTGCCGTGTGCGATTTGGAGGCACACGCCCGCACCGTACCATTGGCCTGGGCAGAAACGAGGTTCTTAGAACTTGCGCCCACTGACATGAGACTAGCCACAGCAGCCATGATTAACAAAAGCCTAATAACCTGATTGTAGTCGGGTAAAGCGCGGGGTTCCTTGCAAGAAACCACCAACTACATACGTTATGGCGAAACGATGAAAAATGCATTCGCAAATCCTCACTGTCTTGCCAGGTTGTCACACGTGCGCCTGTCGAATTGCGCCCACATCGACACAGATCGACACAAGACTGTTCTAGTACGGTACTGGAGTTCGAGGGATTCCGTCATTCCGACTTTCCGAGTATCTGGCGTTTTTTGCGTGATAGGGAGTTGAGTTGTATCTAGAAATAGGAATCCAACTTTTGATCCGTGATTCCCAGTCTTATGCCAGTTGTCTTCGTTAGGGTGCGCATAAATACTATCCGCCAGTATCAGGATTCGGGGCGGTCAAATGTCAATGCCCATAACATGAGTGTGCTGCCCAATGATCGATAATTACCTACACAGCCAGCAAATATAGGCTGTCCCCGTTTAAGTCGGTAAAACGTTTACTGACGCGACGGTAGACTGGTTCGATCGGCTGGCATGGGATCCAGACAGAAATACCTACGCCATGACAATCGACTGCTTGATTAGCTAACGTTCATGAGGTTTTGCCCATCGGAGGGCACGGCAAGCCATTCGCACCTGCACGCCTTCTACCTTGCCTTGCGGATTAGGCCCGCCAGACTACACTTACCATGTGCAGCCTATGCTGCTGCCTCAAAGGTTCTCCCGTAGGAAATGGGCCGACCGGTAGGAATTCCGCAACTCTGTGCGGTAGCCGTAGGTCGAAGTATGCCTTGATTGCTGACGCACGCCCTAGGTTCGGCCGCCTACCATGGTAGGCAAAGACATTGAACATTACGGGAATGGGGCGAAGGCATCTAGAAGGGGCGGAGTTGTTGGCACCATAATACGCAAATGAGAGCGCCCAGCAGCCTACAGTTGTTCTCCGGGAACGGCATGGTGCACGGTTGGTGTCCCGATCAGAGAGACATTATTTGTGATCGCAATTCGCGTCTCATGGACGTGCCTTAGGGAGATATTTATCTCCGTTCAACTGTGCACAAATGACCTCTTGCCGGTGGTATTCCACCATGCCGATGAGTTCTAGATGGCTTTGGACGTAGCACCACAACCGCTCCTTATTCGGGTTAGCTTGCGTTGCAAATTTGCTGTGTATAGCGCTGGATCGTGTCTCAGGAATATATAATGGCTGCCCGAGAGATGGGCCCAGGAACTCGCGAAAGTCCACGTGGCGTGGCGGGTGGCGTGGCGGGTGCAGAGATCGATGGGGCCGGTAGCGACTCCCAGCTCGCCCAGGTTGCGGATGCCACAGAAGTTACAGGGCCCGAGCAAGCAGCCGGCGCAACAATGGATGCAGGCGCAACAGCGGATGCAGTTTCAGTGGTGGGCGCAGATCCACCACCCGACACTGGTTCCGAACCAGCACAATCACAGGACAATGCAGATTTGCCAGCTGGCCCTGACGGTTCAGGCGCAGGGGATCCTGCAGATGCGGCCCGTGCAGACCCCGACAACGGCACGGAGAGTGGCGGGCCGCCCGACGCAACCGCCGGTGAGGCCACCACAGATGCCCCGCTTGATGAGTCCCGTGATGCCACCTGTCCCCCTTCCCCCGCTCTAGGCAGCGAGTTGAGCCCTGACGGTTCCTCCATGCCGGTGTCCGGGCCAGCGGCCGCACACAACGAGCCGGCGGCCGCACACAGTGTGGTGACAGATGGCAGACCGCGGTTTCCCCTCCAGCCACTCAAGAAAGTGACCATCTTGGTGACCGCCACCAGCAGTAGCAGCGCCAAGACGCCAGGCCTGTCCAAGGAGAAGAAAGCTGAGCTGCTGCGAGGGCTGGAGGCCAGGCCGGGAGGGCTGAGTGACTCGTATGACTCGGACGACAGCACTAGTGGCAGCGGGCGGCGCAAGGCGGGCTACATGTATAGCTTCAACAACGACAGCATCCTCATGTCCCCCGTATGCGGGCGCGAGAGCGGGAGCCCCTCCCTGTGGCACCAGCGGCCCTGGGAGAGGGACCCTGCCCAGATGGGCCGGCCGGCGCTCTCGAGCACCAAGACATACCGCCACGCGGGGTGGGGGGTGGGCGTGCCTGCGTCACCATCAGGGGTCCAGGGGGGGGCGGGGGGGGCCTTCTCAGAACCTGATACTGATAGCCGCGGGGGCAGGAGCCCTGCCACCACCAACAGGTCCAATGGCACTGCCAGCCCTTGCAGCCCACTCAGCCCGCCCCTTAGCAGCCCACTAGGCCCGCTCAGCCCACTCAGCCCACTCAGCCCATTGTCGAAAGGGGGCAGTCATGGGGTCTCGGAAGCGCGGGCAGGCGATGGGCCACTGCCCGCGGTTGGCAGGAAGGCGCAGGTGGAGGTGGCGGGCGGAGGGCCCGGTGATAGCCCTGCAGCAGCAGGGAGGAAGTCGAGGGGGGCAAGTGCCGGGCGCAGGAAGTCACTGAACTGGTACGCGGACGATGCCGGTGCGGGGGATGGTAACAATGACGTGCCTCGGTCGGTGTCGGTCCCACCGCTGGGCCAGCACACGGGGCCGTCGCTGCACGATGACCTGGAGGATGACGGCGACGATGGTGGCGAGGAGGTGTTGCAGGGGCGCCGACGACGCCCGCTCAAGGTGTGTGCGGTAGGGAGTAGCATTGCCCGCGTACGGTGTGTGTGGATAGGGAATGTTGCAAAGTGAAGGGAGTGGGTACTGGGAAGCATGAGTGAGGGTGTGGGCCGTGTGGCTCCATTCTGTAACACAGACATGCATGTGGGCACTGCGTAAAGGTGTTTTCGGAGGACTTTGTCGTGCTGTTTTGGCCTTTCGATTTCTCTCCACGCTGTCCTAGGCCATCCCCTCACATCACCATGATCCCTTTCACCAGGCTTATGTTCTCAAGAACTAATCCGTCGCAACGCTAGAGGGTCCATGGATCTTTGGTCAGGCTGCCGGATGCACCTGGGGAAAACCAACCAGCTATCAACACGGTGACAGCGGCCTCCTTAATATCAACACGGCAACAGCGGCCTCCTTAATATCAACACGGTGACAGCGGCCTCCTTAATATCGACACGGTGACAGCAGCCTCCTTAATATCAACACAAAGACAGCGGCCTCCTTAATATCAACACGGTGACAGCGGCCTCCTTAATATCGACACGGTGACAGCAGCCTCCTTGACAGTGACACGGCGTGTGCAAGCCGTATCGACACGGCGTGTGGGGGGCAGGCCAGCCTTCAGCAATCGATGCAGCATGGCGCTTGCCGTACACTGCGCCCGGTGCCTGCACGGATCCGCCCCCTACCCATGGACCCTGCCGACGGGCACTGTACGGGCGCTCCGTACCGGCTCTATACTGGCAACCGTACGGGCCTCGTACTGTCTCCGAACCTTCATTGTATTGGCGCGCCTCTCGTGGCATCGCATGCCTGGTCACCTGCCCACCTGCCGCCCAACCGGAGTCACTGCTGGACCACGTCCGGTGCCTTCTGCGTGGAGACGTGCCCGTGATCTAATGTCAACCTTGTGGGAGACCTGTGGTTCAAGGGTTTCCTTTCTTTTCTCAGCCCCTCCCGAACGCACTTGGTCCACCCTTTTCTCCCCGTCCATCCGCGCGCCCCGCCTTGCCAGGTGCTCAAGGACAGCAAGCCCGCGCTGGAGGAGCGTGCACGGTGTGCGCTGGACCGGCTGGAGGTGTCGCCGGGGGACTGCGTCCACCAAGACGCGTTCAAGAAGACGCTGGTGCTTATGAGGAAGGTGGGCGATCGAACCTTGCGCTTGTCTTGCAGAGCTCAAGTGCGCAAGTTATGCTAGTTTCTGCCGCATGCGCGACTTGCATTCTTCTTCTGCCTAGGCTTCCCCTTGTGAGGAAGGTGCGGGCCGTCATTGGCGTGGCCTAGCCCCCACCTCATCTTCATTCTGCACTCGGCAGTTGTGTGTTAGCCCTTGACCTGTATTCATGGCTGCCAAACCTGTGGACCGGCACATCTCATGGGTAGAAGGTAGAACGTCCTTGTACCACAGGGTCGCATGCATCACATCAGGATGCATCTGCATCAAGGGGCAGCGAGCTTGCCCTCCTGCCCACAGATTCCTAGGTGTTGGTGAGATGTGTGCTGGTAACTGTCACGAACTCGTTTGGCCGCATGTCGGCACTTGACACATCGCAGCGCATGCCATCCCTGCACCCCTGTTTTGTGTGTGTGGCACCTGCCGTGGCCAGGAGCGGCCCTTCTTCGAGGTGAAGAAAGGTCACCAGAGGTACAAGCGGGCCACCGTGCGCCATGGCCCCAACGCGCCGCTGGGAGAGAAGTGGGAGGCGGTGAGTCCCGGCAATGTCCAGACATACACTATCAGCCGTGGTGTGGGGTTTAGAGTGACCATGCTGCCGAGGCAGAAATGTTGATGTGAAATATACCGGCAAAGCTCTAACTACGCTGCGTTTCTGCCCCCGCTGTGTTCTTCCGCTTACCACTTTGAGCTGGTGGCTAGCTTTGGCTAGTCGAGAAGTCTTGCTCCCTGTGCCTCCCTGGCTGGTCACTCCAATGCGCGCTGCTGCACATCATATCGAGCATGGCAGACGCACCACATCACGTGACCCACCATATGCCGCTAGCATCAGGGTGGTGACAGCACATTACATGGTTCCCAGGTTGGATGTGGACGTGGAAGCTCAAGTGCGCGATCAAGCCACAACCTCCCTCTGCATCTAGTGCATGGTCCTCTACTTGTGCATTCCAGTGGCGTTGGCTCAACACACCATGTGCGCTGGTCCGTGTCTTGATGGCCTTGGACTCTCAGGCACATGGATTGGGTCAAGGGAGAGGTAGGTCACGGCCTGCGCGGCTTGACACCACTGATTTGGCTCCTCTTCCTCCGCCCCCATTACCAACCCGCCCTGAGCACACTATGTCCATCCCTGCCTTTGCGCGCTCCTTGTTGCGTGCCGTTGGACCAGCCCGATGCAGTAAGTGCATTTGCAACATTATATCTTCTCCCACCCCCGATCCCCCTCCTCACCCCTGGACCCTGCCAAGCCCCCCTACTCGATGCATCACGTTGTCCCTTCCCCTCTACTTGACCCTACATGTCTTCTGGTCTGTTCTTCCCTTGTCAACCTCCCCCCCGGCCCTGCCAGATGCTGCAACGCATCATCTACGGCCCTTATTCCACCATCCCCCACGACCGTCGCCACGATGAGCTCGACAAGCTGCGCCGCGCGCTGCGGCCGCGGCTGCTCTACCTCCAGCTGCTCTACGTCTACTACTCACTGGCCGACGCGGTGGGGATGAGCCCTGCCGAGGAGGACGGGGCCAGCATGGACGAGTACAACGTGCTGCACGCCGAGTATCAGGCTCGCACCGCGTCCGTCGCCGCTGCGGCAGCCAACACGGGGCGCGGGCAGGGGGTGGGGAATGGGGCGGGGGCGGCTAATGGGGCGACCGCGGAGCCGGATTACGGGGATGTGTCGTCGCCGAAGAGCGGTCGGCAGATGCGGCTGGGCCAGGCGTGGAGGTGAGGTGGGGGAGCAGCTAGCAGCCGGCACTTGTTTCTAGTCCCACAGCGGTGACCATGGATCCTTACAGGTCCGCAACGTCGTTCCCAAACAAGTCTCAGTATCGATCCAAGCCGGCGGAGGTCACCTGAAACTGTTTTGCCGCATCGTCCCCAATAGAATGCTACATAGCCCCGTGGAATGTCCGTGCTCATGTGCCCCCTACGGCCCATGAGCCAACAGACAACGTCATAGGTTCTCTCTTTGCAGACAACATGATTTTCCCTCTCTTCTGCACACTCACTTCAAACATCGCAGTCCCCTGCCACACAACCAAGGCTGCCCTCAACACTCATCCCCCATTTCCCCCTCACCCGCATGATCCCCTCACCCCCATCATCCCCTCACCCGCATGATCCTCTCAGGGCAAGTGCCCTCCTGCGGCATGCCCTCCACAAATAGCGTCCTCATGGTTACAAACATGGGTCGCGGGATTCAGCCAGGAAGCAGCCAGCTGAAACCGGAAAGATTCATCCAATAAGGCATCGCCCCTAAACCGTAGCCCGGAACTATCCAGGCCTAAACCCTCAAAACTACGTCTGGGGTCCCTCACGACCTCACGCCCAGAACGCGAGAACCGAGAATCTCTAAAACCCAAACCTCCACGCTGCATCACTTGTCTGCCGCCGGCCCCAAATCCCTGCCCCCTGCCTCCCCCCTGCCCCAAATGTGCACAGATTCCTCAAGGAATGCGACCTGGTGGGGAGCCGCTTCAGCACAGCGAGCTACGACCGGCTCTGCCTGCCCTACCTACTTCCACCCGTGTTGGCAGATGGCAGCAGCTGGGGCGGTGGCCGGCCATCCAACATGGTGCAGCCGAACCGGCGGGTCACCGAGGACAGCGGCCGGTTCCTCCCCCGGGAAGAGGAGCATGGCCTGTCGCTGCGGACACAGTCGATGGACGAGCCAAGGGGGCATTGGCCGCACGGCGCGGGCAGGCCCCACCATACGAACCCAGATGGCACGGAGGATTGGCCGGTGGGTGCCGTCAACCAGCGGGGTCATACCGATGACTATTCGTGGCTGTCCAAATGGGAGGTTTACGCAGGGTGAGAAGAGGCATGGGGAGGAGAGGCATTGGGAGGTGAGGCATGTTCATGTCCACTTTGTGGCATGTGGCTGGTGTTTCTCCTGCATGGCCTGATGGGCAGGCGAGAGACGTCAGAGGGCAGGCTTGCGTTGCACTGGACCACCTGCCATGCTGCCCTTACTACCACAGTTGCCCCCTCACTTCCCCCTAACACCATCGACGCCTATGCCTACCGTAGAATTGAACGGCCACAACCTGTCGTGTATGCTGCCCTGGGTCTGTGGGGTAACAGGTACTGGAGAGCGCAGGGGGACGAGCGACGCCAGCTGGCACGCACGGGGGGCAGGTGACCTACCACAACCGCTACCAGACCATCTCGTTCGACACCTTTGTGGAGAGGTAGGCCAGAGCATGCCCCTTTCTCGTGGCAACGTTTTCCAGAGGCCCAGAGCGTGACCCTTTTCTTGGGAGAGGTTTGCCAGAGCGTGACCCTTTTCTGTGACATCTCCCGGCGTCTCAGGCAGTTGTTGGTCTGGTCGCACACCTGGCACTCGTCTGATCAACGGCAGGTGCGCTGTTTGCCCATGTCTTCTGGTGGATAAAACAGCATCGACGTTCCTAGTTCAAAGTATGGTTGGCGTGTTGCTCTTGGCCCTGGCAATACTAGAGGCACACCATCTTGCAATGGCGAAGTGCGAATTTCGATGTATGCAAGTGTGCACTTGATGAGTCATTTAGTAAGTGGCTTGTGGGTGGTCTCGTAACTGCATACGGGCGAGATTCTTTTATTGGTTTCTGCTGCAGTTTTATTCCGTGCTGTTGTGAGGAGTATGGGATGGTGCCCCTGTGAACAGCGACACATGTCATATGTGTGGGGTGGGAGCCTTCACTGTGTAGGCTTTGTGAGAGAGCTGGAAGCCGTGTGCTATCTTTTATTGGTGCAGCTATGGTTGCGGCTGCTGCCTGTGAAGTGATCCGTGGCTTTGTGCATCCCAGAGCTTGCATGCATTTCCCTGCTTGCATACGAAGGGAGTTGTGTGTGGGCCACCTCCATGGGATATGCTTTGTGGTTATGTGGCGCAAGCTTTCGGCACAGCAGTGCCAAGGCATGCGACCCCAGCATATGCATCGACTGCACGCTGGTTGCTTGCCATTGCGGATGGACCAGAACAGTACCGTAAGGCATCGGAACGCCATGTATCTTATCCATGGTATGCTTTGACTCGGAGGTTGACCCGCTGTATGCCACTAGGCCTACATGTGGCAACAAGGATATGAACCATCCGCATCCGTTGCAACATGCCAGGTAATGGACAGCATCCGTAATGAAAAGAAGGTACACTTCTACCGACGGATGATTGCCCGTTTGACCCTCTCATACGATTGTCCATTTGGCCCTTTGATGACTGCCTTTGGCCTCGCCCCCCCCTTCTCCTCTCCCCCCCCCTAGCCTGATCCACCTGGCGGCCCACCGCGTGCCCGTGGTCCCCAATGTGAACCTGCGCGAGCGCTTTGTGGAGATGATGGCGGCGCACGTGGAGCCGCGCAGCATGCAGCCACTGCGCCCGCGGTCGCTGGAGGCGCGGCTCGTCTCGTGGGAGCTGTACCGTGAGGTGCTGCAGCCGATGGAGACCAAACTGCTCAAGGTGGGTAGTATAAGGGTGGGGGGCAGGCTGCTCGAGGTGGGTAGTACAAGGGTAGGGTGCAGGCTGCTCGAGGTGGGTAGTACAAGGGTGGGGGGCAGGCTGTCCAAGGTGCAGGGAAGAATGGAGGACAAGCTGCTCAAGGTAAGTTGTGTAGGGGTGGGTGCCAAGTGGCTCAAGGTGGTGGGGGGAGAATGGGTGCCAAGCTGCTCGAGGTGGGGTGTTAAATGGTGACATTTCACTTAAAGACTGGTTAACAGGAGGTGGGGGAATGGGTGAGCGGATGAGGATGAGGGGTGGAGGCCAAGCTGCTTTAGGTGGGAGGGGGCTCAAGCTGGGGAGGATTAGGGTGAGGGAGTGGGTAGTGAGCCGTGGCGGCCAATCTGCTCAATGTGGGTGGGTGGGGTTGTAAGCTGCTTAAGGTGGTTAGTAGAAGGGTGAGAAAATGGGTAGTGCAAGGCGGTGGGCAGCAGGGCAAGCTACTGGTGGTGGGTGGTGAGAGATGGGGTAGTGGGTGGTAAGGAGTGGGATTAAGTGGCGCACGGTGGGTGCATGGGTGGATGGGCGCGTTTTGGCGATATGGGTTGGAAGGTATCAAGCTTGCTTAATGTACACACCGAGAGACGGTTGAGCTTGAGCTTGTTAAGTATGATTAGAGAAGTCGTGAAACTGCTGAAGTGCGGTGTGGGAGGGCTGCTTGTTGATGGGCGGGGCAAGGCTGCAAAGTTGGTCAATGGGGGGGTCGAGGCCGGGGGGGTCGTTAAGAGCATCCAAGTGTGGTTGGTAAAGCTGGTTTGGGTGGGTCTGGGGGATGTCTATGATTGTCATGCATGAGGATGCAGGGGAAGCTGCTGAGGGGAGCAGTGGGGAAATGCAAGGCAGACAGGGAGAGGGAGAAAGGCTTACTTGCATTTTCGCTGCCTACGATCATTCCACTCATGCTGCATACGAAGTCACGATAGTTGTTTCTTGGAGCTGGTTATCACACTGACAGACTTGCTATTGCTTTTGGTGTCTTCTCACAAAAAACTTAACTGGTAGCATTTGCTGCAATGTCAGACTACCGCAGAGCTAACCGTCTTGTCTAGTCAAGCCGCTGCAACCTCTCGCGCCTGTAGCATGACGGCCTGCCACACAACATGGCGGCCTGCCACATGACCGCTTGCCGGGTGCCCCACAGATCTTCCGCTACTTTGCGGTGGACCGAGCGACGGTCATCCGCCCAGGCGGCCCCACCATCTGCTTCAATGAGTATTTTGTGATGCACGAGGCGCACATGGACGCGACGCTGGAGAGTCGCAACGTGCTGAAGACGTAAGTGGACACTTGGTTTGGAGATTGGGGGGGGGGGGGGGGGGGGGGGGGGGGGGGGGGTGGCCAAGCTTGCCCCGCTTGGGTTTGATGGGTTTGTGAGGGGAGAGTAGGCTACCCACTATTCACTTATTGAGAACCCGTGGGCTCATGATTGGTTTACCAAAGGTGCTTGCATCGTATAGTATCAACGAGACAATTATGTGCAGTACGTTTCCGCGTCTGTGCCCCGGCTATCCGTTTCTGCTGGCCACTGCGGCCGTGAGTGCTTCAACCAACTTAGACAGACTAGTACTGATGTTAGTAATGATGTTGATTAGAGCCAGGTGTGCATGTCTGTGCCCTGTCTTTCGGATTACCTGTGATAAACACTATGCCAAGGAACCCCCATGACATGCTTGGCAACGCCAAGTGCGAGATTACCACCGGGCAACACGAGCAGCAGCGCCTCTCTTCAGTCTCTTGCGCGCAGAAACTATCTGGCCAAGTGACTGTCTCAGTTTGTGTGCATGTTGTGTGCATGTTGTGCGCATGTTGTTTACCAATGCCCCATGACGCATGCGATGTGCCCGGGCCATCTCGCGGATCCTTGCGGCGTGGCAACGGGCAGGTTTAGCAAGGCGACGCTCCAGACCGAGGGCTTGCTGCCGCAGTGTCATCACCTGAACAAGGAATCCGAGATGATATTCGACGAGTACCTCGAGGTGGGTGCTTTGTTAATATCAACTGGTAGGTTTAATATTGATCCGTAGTGTGTTTACGAGTAGTGTTAATGTTGACTGGTAGACTGGCAGTACCCTCAGTGTCCAGGTTGAGTGCCGATGCAGTAGGCAATGCGCATGGGGAAGTCACGGGGGGATCACAGTGGTCCTTTATTAGGCCACCCTATTCGCAAGGTCACGTTGGCATCTCAAATAATTGCACCTTTGTGCAAAACACGGGCCCTTTATGACCCCATTAAGAAGTTCCCTCCCGCCACGCCCCCTCCCCCTCGTCTTCCCCCTCTTATCGCAGTTTTTGGTGCCGATATCTCCATTGGTCATTCCTGCAGACATGTGGGGGGGGCTACATAGTACCTGATGCCTGTGTAGAGCACCTACATGTACTCTAGCTATGCGTACTCCGTAACAAATCTCTGTCTTTTGTCACCAGCTATTCAGCGGCGGGGCATTTGCTACCATGAGTGCAGCATTGGTTAGCTCTCAATTCTGATGCAGCCTGTTGCACTTGCGTTTGTTGTATCATCGATGCAAGGCAGTGGCTTGGTTTGCACTTTGCACGCAATTCTCATCAAATGTATTAACGGGCTGGTGTGACCATTGCGCGACCCACATGTCACGCCATCTACGCAAATAGCCCAGCTGGGGCTGCTTGCAAGGAAAAAACACAGGTTGTGTGAACCTTGATGGAGGATGGCTTATGCTAGACTTATAGTTGAAGAGGTAAGCTCCATACTCTTTTTTTCTCATTGTTTGGATTTTCGCTCCTAATGCTACTGCCATGACCATATGTGAAACGTCGAATTCCGCCCGTGATGCTGCCTCAAGCAGGCCCTGGCTCGCTGCGGGGACATCTGTCGATTGACAGGGGAAGGCAGCGCTCAGCTTCCAAAGAATGTTGACAGGTTTTTGCGGGATAGATTCCTTCCAAGCATTGTAAAGACACTTCCCATCAGAATATAATGGGAAAATGATCGAGAGTGCAATGATCGAGGGCCCCGCCATAACATCGAGGGCCCAATGGCTTCCATTACCATAGGACGCGCACATATCAAGGAGACAACCAGCGCACATACGACTGCTTTCACGCAGGTGTGTGTCGGTTGACACCCTTAAACTGGCATAGCGTGCTTGCCAGCTAGTAAGCTCTGTCACAAGCATAGCTTGGGGATGGGACTTAGGCGATTTTTTGGGCGCTGGAAATTTTGCAGTTCCGTCCGAGATACCTTCCATATACCGCTAAGTGGGCGCATAATGCGTGCTCCCTTGCAGAATTCTGTTCAAGGCCTTTGTCCTCAGCATCCTCCTTTACGGCTGCGAGGCGTGGACCCTGGACCAGGCGCTGAGCAAGCATCTTGACGGCACTGCCACTCGAAAATGCGGGATAGTACTCTTATCTAGTATACCAAAGCTACTCTACTCAAAATAAAACGCCTCTTCCTCCTGGTGGGGAGGGGGCTTGCCCAGAGGGGCTGGCGTGTGGGCCTGGACAATGGTCTGCCATCTCTTAGAACTTGTCCGCTAGAGAGAGGGAGGAAATGCGGTGTTCAAACTGAGCTGGGACCATGAGGTCGGCCAGCAACTGATCTGTGTAGTATATTGCTGGTAGACCTACCAAACCACCTGGGGTTCAGTCCTTGGGGCCAGGCCACGTCAGATATGCCGCACTGGCTGGCCAAGCCGCTGCTCAAGGGCCGGCCAGACCAAAGGCGGTGTCTACCTCAGACTGGTTCGGGCACTTGGATGTCGTCCTACAAATGCTATTCTACGCTGCCTAATCTCGTCGGAAGTGCGAGGCATACCCTTATACAAAGACTCGAGTGCCCTATGCAGCATGCATGGAGAATACCAAGGAGACAACCAGCGCATGCCAGAAATCGGGAGAATCCGGACCATGGTAGCTCGAGCCTGCCGTTATCTTGTCCGCGTGTTCGAGTTGTTCAGGATGATGAATATGAATGGTGATGGAAATGTGTAGCCTTGTGCATTGAAATTATGGCTTACGTGTAGAGCAGATGACCTAGACGGTGGGGCCGGAAACAACTTGCTTGATCAGGGCGTGTGTTTCGAGCCTAACTGGCCGGGAGTGTCCAGTGGTGAGCACCATTGCTGCGATCGCTCTCCCACCATTTACGAGGAAATACCCGCAAATGGGAAACCGTTGAAAAGGTCTAGCTAGTCAGTCATTACGTTTAAAAAAAAAAATAAATTATAACATGCCTCCGTTAGGAGATCAGGTAGCACATATTCCTTGATGGGTGGTGGTGGAGAGAGCCGCGTAACCTGACTATCCTAACGCTAATCTATCTAGTCTAGAAAAATCGTAACTGCCCTACTCATCAAAACGCCTCCGCCTCTTGGGGGGAGGTGGCTTGCCCACAGGGTCGGGCGTGCGAGCCTTGACAATCTTCTGCCACCGCGTCTTGTTCTGCATGGCAGTCCAAAGAAGGGAGAGAGAGTGGATGCGGTATTCAAACTGGGCTGGGACCAGTAGGTCATCCAGCAACATCTGGACGTAGTTCGTGACATGCATGTTTCCCTACCCTTTTGGGAATGCCCTTGGGGCCAGGCCAGGTCAGAATGTGCCGCCCTGGCTGGCCAAGCCGCTGGGGAACGGCCAGACGGCCAAGGGCGGTGTCGACCTGGCTGGTGCGAGCAAGGTGTCCTACATATGCTATCCTACGCTGTCTAATTTCGTCCGAAATGCAAGGCATGCCCTGATACAAAGACTCTGATGACGGGCGCTTGGAAAACCCTACGTTCAGGACCTGTCGGAGCATCCTGTAAACTGTGCCGTCGAGCCGGCCTAGCTGCCAGTGTGGGTGTGAGTGTCCAGGCCTGGGCGCCATACGTGAGCACCGTGAGGACGAGGACCTTGAAGAGCATGCGCTTGCGGTGCTCGCCCAGGCCCTTGGAGCGCCAGTAGGTGTTGAGCGAACGGAGCCTGGCCCAGGCCAGGCCGATGCGGGGGTCCACATCGTCGGCGCTGTCAGCCGGGAGCCAACTCCCTACTGACAGTTTGAAGCGATCGCGGAACGGGACCGTCGTCCCGTCGAGCAGGCGCGGCAGCGGCGATGTACTGGACCAATCACAATTGCCTCAGTTTTGACACTAATCTCCAACCCCACCGCCCTCGCCTCCAGGCCCAGACAGTACAGCCAGGTCTGAATGTGCTCGGGGCGCGCGATGAGGGTGGTGTCATCCGCATAAATCAGGTCGGCCAGGCGGTAGCCAAGTTTAACCCCGCCGTGCTCTTTCTCGTTAAGGATGTCCAAGCCTGGCTCGAACCCCTTAAGAGCAGTAAAGTGTGCACGTGCTCGGCGCATGACGTGATCCATGACAATAATGAACAGGTATATGGGGACAGGACACAACCTTGCCACCCCCCGTGGTGAAGGGGGAATGGTGGGGTGGTGCCTTCCGCAGTCCGCACTACTGCCTGTGAGCCCTCATATACAGCTGATGAATGGCAGCACTAAACGTTGGTGGCACCCGATCCAGAGCTAGGATGGTCCAAAGAGCCTCCCAGAGGACCGTGTCAAAGGCCTTGATATAGTCAACAAAAATGAAGACCAGCGGCAAACTGTCAGGGGGAAGGCGACGCACCTCCTCCATCAACCGGCACGCGACAAACACAGCCATGACAGTGTTACGACCACGACGGAAACCCATCTGAGACTCACCCAGGTGTGGGTCCAGCGCGACGCGGAGCCTGTGCAGCATCATGCTCATGAAGACCTTCAGTGCGGCGCTGTGGAGGCAGACACCCCGGTAGTTACCGGGGTCAGCAGCAGAGCCCTTCTTGTACAGCATGACGCGGATGGCCGTCTGCAACTCAGCAGGAGGAGGCTCGTCAGAAAGCAGGACACGGTTGCAGAACGCCAGCAGAAGATCCCTAAGCGCCGGATCAGGGGTCTTCAGCAGCTCATGCTGCAAAAAGGTGGTCGGCACCCACCGCCGCGTCGTACCGCAGGCGAGCAAGGGCGCCATCCAATTCCTTCAAAGTGAAGGGGTGGACGACGTCGTCGGTGGCAAGGCAGCCCTCCTGCAAGGCGGGGACTGGGTAGTCCGCGGCCGAGGAGGGGGGCGCTGGCGGCGGCGGGGGTCCGGCAACCCCGAGGCGGGCGGCCGTCTCGGGGTGAAGCGGCGGGGGTGTGGCGCGAGCCCCACCGGTCAAGGAAACATTGTGGGCCAACCAGCGGTCAAGGCTGACCGGCGCCGTGCCGTCCCCCGTGTGCTCCACCGGGGTGCGCTGCCGCCGGCCGCTGAGCCGGTCGAGGTGGTACCACATGTCCTTGCCCTGGTTACGTTAGCCATGCCATGATTCCAAACGTCCAAGAACCGGCACACGGTGCAAAGGCGAAAATCCGGAGGACAGCACTTTCAAATGTGCGGCGGGAACCAAAAGCCCGCGTATGCCAGAAAACATCGTGTTGCATGGCCGAATACGTTACGTTCAGGACCTGTCGGCTAGCTAAGGTGCGGACATGGGTGGAAGATGATTGTGGCTAGGCAAGAGCTAGGGCATGACATCTCAGCATCGAGAGGAACTCTCTGCATGCATGGGCAAAGCATGACTAAATACTCTAAAGCTAATGCGTCATATACGTGGTGTGGGTCCCATGACGGCCCATCACAGGCATACATGCACATCAGTGGGCGTGAGCTACGTCGGCTTAAAAAATCAAAATTACATGATGACATCACTCCGTTGGGAGATCATGTAGCATGCACGTATTCCCTTGCTTGATGGATGGAGGCGAGCGAAGCCGCGAAACCTAACTAAGCTAACTCTAAGCTAATCTAGAAATTTCTAACTACTCAGCAAATTAATTAATTAATTAATTAATTAGACTCGTGCTCCCGTTGGGGAGTCACGGAGCATTAACCCCGATGGATGGATGGATGGGTGCAAACAGTCCTACCGGTCTAGTCTATCTACATCGGCTACATACTACATCTATCTAACAACATTCTAACTACAACGTCTATCTAGGCAGCCGCACGCTGCTCTAGGGGGCTATCTGGCGTGCCTCCCACGAGATTGCACACGCGGGCGCTTCCCCACTGGGGGGGGCTCGTTGTCCTCTATGACCTGGGCCCACTTGGCCTTGTCCATCATCTTCTTCCAAATCACGGAGAGGCCTAGGCCCCCCATGTCCTCTACTAGCTGTTCTTTGATCGAGGTGCGGGCCTTGCGGCGTCTAACATCACTGGGCCCAGCCCACGTCAGGAGGTGCCGGCCAGGCTGGGCTGGTCGCAGTCCTGCGGGGGGGCCACGTGAGGTGTCTACCTGCATGGTTGGTGCGAGCTAGGTGCCCTACTAGCTGCAGGCGGCGTTGCTTAATGGTGCTGGTGATATAGGGCATGCCCTGGTACAGGTCCTCATTGCGGACATGAGCAGCATATCCTACTCTGTAAATGCATCGCAGCATGCTGGTGACCGCGCCGTCCAGCTTGCGGGCCAGGTCGGCGGTGAGGGTCCACGTCTCGGCTCCATACGTGAGAACAGGAAGGACGAGGACCTTGAACAGGTCCTGTTTCTCGATCTTGCCCAGGGGCTTGCGCCACAGGGCCCGGTACTGGCGTAAAGCGTGCCAGGCGAGGGAGATGCGGTGGTCCACATCAACCTCGCAGCTGGGGAGCAGGCTGCCCAGCAGCTTAACGCGGTCCCGATACAGGACTCGAGAGCCGTCTAGGAGAAAGAGGGGCGGCGGTGGGTTGGTGAGCCCAACCGCCAGGGCCTCTGTCTTCTTGCTGACCTCAAGCTCGACTGCACGGGCCTCGAGAGCCAAGCAGTCAAGCCATGTCAGCAAATTAAGTATCAGCTTACAGCCATTTTTACCTGTCTTGTAGGCCTGCTATCGCTCAACTGATAACGGACTTTCCGAAATCTAAGGTATGATCCAGGATCCTCTCGCGGAGAACTGTCGATTGCGCTACTAAAAAAAAAATTCAAACTTTCAAGATTTTTGAGCCCCAGTCTACGATAGTAGTCCGGTCTAGCTCTCGCCAAGTGTTTCAACTGCTGACTCGTGGTTTCTCTCCTGCAATTTTTTAGGACTATCAACTTATTTTATGCAAACTTGCCTACCTCATGAAAAAGTCCCGAGCGTATGCCCTTGGATCGAAGGCATAAAGCCCCGCTTCCCGGTGTACAGTGCAAGTGCCTAAAAAAGATGTTTGGGACTATGGACCCGCTGGCGCTGCACCGCTTCTTTCGTGAGATCGGACCCCAATCTCGGTGCCAGCGTGAAGTCGCATTTCTAATTTCAACTCCTACATGCCTCCCATATTTTCTTGCGATTTTCGCACCGATCCTACTGCTGAGATTCTAGGATTGGGATCGGCATGACCAAATCTAGTCATGACAGCTAAGAGCCTGGTGTCATGTCTAGAGGTTATGAAGTGTCTAGAGGTTATGTTACCTCGTCAAGGTTAGCTTACGGACGGTTTTACCTACCTAATCGAATTCTCCACATGCCTTCTCCCAATAAGGGCCGAGTTTTGCCAAAAACATAACTAACTTAGGCTCGAAACACACGCCCTGATCAAGCAAGCTGTCTCCGGCCCCACCGTCTAGGTCATCTAGTCGCTCTACACGTAAGCCAGCCATCATTTCAAAGCACAAGGCTACACATTTCCATCACCATTCATATTCATCATCCTGAAAACCTCGAACACGCGGACAAGATAACGGCAGGCTCGAGCTACCATGGTCCGGATTCTCCCGATTTCTGGCATGCGCTGGTTGTCTCCTTGATAATTAAGTCCATATTTTTTCCTCCTTGTCAACGTCCAAAATAAACAGATTCCTCCCACAACCAAGTAACATCAGAATGGAGTTTAAGAAGTTCAAGTCACCAGGAACAGCAGAGACATCACTAATGGACTCAATAAAAGAACACTTTATTGCAGTTTAAAATAAATGGATTGACACGATGGCTGTGCCACCAACTTTACAAAGTTCCATTTAAAGAGTTGGAACGCGCTCAGAGCCAGAGCCCAGGATGGTCAGGAAGTTGTAGCCGAAAGGATCAGCCAGGTGCTTGGACCAGTTGGCGTATGGGCCCTCCTTGGTCACGAAGTACTGGACAACAAAGCCCAGGAAAGCCATCATGGCAAGACGCCCGTTCTTGATCTCCTTGACCTTCAGCTCATCAGCCTTGGAGGGATCAGAAGCCAGGCCAAGTGGGTCAAAGTACTTGCCACCTGGGTACAGGGGGTCCAGACCAGTGCCCCATGGGCCGTCCTGCTGGTAACGGTAGTTCTCAATGAGGAAGAACACAGCGACCTCAAAGATAACGGCCAGCGCCAGGGGGACGGGGTTGGGGATACCAGCCCAGGTCAGGGTGGCAGAGGGGTCCAGGAGAACGGCACCAGAGTCCCACCACACGGCGCCCTTGATGTTGGTGTTGCCGTTGGCGTACAGGCCCTCGGGGACCAGCATGCCGACAACGCCGAGCATGGCCCAGCGGCCGTGCAGAACCTCGTAGGGGCGGTACTTCTCAACGCCACCCTTGTTTCCGAGGCCCAGAGGATCATAACCGTAGTCTCCAGCCAGCTCACCGTTCATGTAGGCGGGGATATCAGCCGGGTCCAACAGACCGGTCGGCAGGTACTTGGGGCGGTCAGGGCCTGCACAAAACAAGTAATAGCAGAAAAGACGTCAGGGAATGAAGATCTTATTTATACCTTGAACACGGCATGCTGGCTTCGCTAAACGCAGAGGCGGACTGAACCAGCCCGGGTTATTGTTCCCTTGAACCTTGCTGTCCATCGAGGTGGCGGTGATACATTGTAACCAGCTATATTCCTAAGCTTATTTTACTTCACTGCATTCCTCGGATATTGCCTTCTTGTCAAGGCGGGCCTCGTTTCCAAACGTACCATACCACTTGGCGGCACCGTCAGCGGGGGCGGCAGCCTTCTTTGGGGTGGCCTTAGCGGTGCCCTTCTTCTTGCCGAACAAAGCCTCGGTCACCTGGACCTTAGAAACCTGGGTCGAGGCAACAACGGCCTGCTTAAGCTGGGTGCCCATGAAGCTGGAAACCATGGTGGAAGCCATGTTTGAGTGGAGTGTTGAGTTGAGTGGAGTGGTGGGAGGCACCTACGCAAGGTGCTCTGGTTGATGAGTGAAAGCAGAGGTGCGGTGCTGCCAATACGTCCACGCTCTGATTGGCTCGCTGCGAGATAAGAGGGTTAACTTTGTCCATTAACTTTGACCTGCCCCACCAGCCACTAGCTAGAGCCAACGGTAGTCCGCAAATCGCATTCCGGAATTTCCGGTATCTGCAATCCTGAGCTTCTGATGACTCTGATGGCCGGCAGTCGCGGTCGTTGTTGTTGTTGTTGTTGTTGCCCACGCCGCACATGGGAATTAACTTAATGCCGCACATGGGCAGCAGCCTGGCAGCAGAGAGAGAGTCCCGGTCGAATGGAGGTCAGAGCGCTAAAGAAGCTGGACGGTTGCTAGTTCAGGCTACGGACTTCCTGGTTAGGTACTTCGCATCTAACTAGAAACTGGAGGGCCAGAATTTCCTTTCGCGCTCGCACTACAGTAACATGTGCGGCAGGTGTGCGGCGTTGAGTGTAATGACTGTAATCACTAATCCCGCGCCAGTGGTCCGACAGGTTTATGCGTGGGATCCAAGTCATCCAACTGTTCACAGGTCGGACAAATATAATCAAGTAACGTGCGTGTTTGCAACTTGCCCGTTGAAACTCTACGGCGGAGCCAATTTTCGGAAGAACCTCACCCTTATGCTTGCAAATTCGGGACAAATTCGGTGGATGTATGTATGTATGGATGGATGGATTGACGGATTTTCATCCCCTATTCCTATGTTTTCTCACGTGTACGGCCTTATAAGCTTCGCCAATTCTGGCGAACCTAACGGTTCTTCCGAAAATTGGCTCCGCCAGAATAAAATATGATGCAAATACTTTTGGCTGCTTACCGGTCGCCGTTGGATTAATTTAGATGTTTTGGTGAAAACTTTTTCGCCGTTGGATTAATATAGATGTTTTGGTGAAAACTTTTTCGCCGTTGGATACATCTAAATATTTTGGTGAAAACTGTTTCGCCGTTGGATTAATCTAAATATTTTGGTCAAAACCGTTTCGCCGTTGGATTAATCTAAATATTTTGGTCAAAACTGTTTCGCCGTTGGATTAATCCAAATATTTTTTGCCGAAATGCCATTCGTTTCGCAGACGCGGCCAGTTCAGACTGAAACTTCAGATGTTAAAGTTAAAGGCCCTGGCGGCACGAGTATTTAAATATTCATTTAGATTCATTTAAATATTCAAAGCCGGTTTCGCCGTTGGATTAATTTAGATGTTTTGGTGAAAAATTTTTCGCCGTTGGATTAATTTAGATGTTTTGGTGAAAACTTTTTCGCCGTTGGATACATCTAAATGTTTTGGTGAAAACTTTTTCGCCGTTGGATACATCTAAATATGTTGGTGAAAACTGTTTCACCGTTGGATTAATCTAAATATTTTGGTCAAAATTGTTTCGCCGTTGGATTAATTTAGTGGACTAAATATGCAACATTTATAAATCAAATGCGCAAATACGGCCAAATATCATTTATATTTGTCCGACCTGTGCAACTGTTCCCTTGCATTCCCGCCTTGGTTCCCGCAGGTTGACTGTTGCAAGTTGTTGTTGTTGTTGCCCACGCCGCACATGGGCAGCAGAGATTTATAAGGCCCGGTCTATACGGGATTTAACTTCGCGGAGTTAAAAGTGGCGGGAAACAATGGACGGTGAGATTGAGGGCCGGTTTTCATCCAACGGTGAAAAATAACTTGCGGTTTTAACTCACCGGAGATAAAAAATAACTCCAGACGGGCTTGGCCACGGACCCCTGTTATTTTTTTTTCGGAGTTAAAAGTTAAAAAGGAATAATTGGCGGGAAAACCCTGGTGGTCGGGCTGCTGCTACCGACGTGAAGGCTGGTTGCCATAGCTGTGTGTGCCATTGCAGTTGGTAATTCCGACCATTTCAGTTGCGTATTTAAAGCACGAAAACACGCGGCCATAATGTCTCGCCAGTCATACCACCTTATGCGCAAGCCCGACGAGGACAGGATTGACAGGGAGGACTGGAATGATTTGCATGATTTGAAGATGATGCGAAGGCGTACAGGATAAAGAGGTCTCTCCAGGCGTGGTGCACGTTTCCAAGCCCTACGTAAGTCGGTTTGGCTTGCCGCGAGCTGCTAATGAGAAGCGCACTCGTAACCACGGATGATTCGGGAGAACTGTCGCGTTTGGCCGATGGTTTCGATTCAACCAGACGACCAGGGGAGTTGTTGATGGTTGTGTTGGTGCGCTCGATGGTATCGCAATCAAGATAAAAAAAACCCTTCAAGTCGGAGGTAGCGAACCCCAGGCAGTACTAGAATCGTAAGGGGTTTTATGCGCTTGTCATGCAAGCTGTGTGCGATTCGAAATGTCGTTTTCTGTATGGCTCCAACAAATGTTGCGGCAGTACCAATGACACTGTCGCATTTCGTGTCAGCTCTTTGCACACGGAATTGGCACGTGTTGGCCTGCCAGAAGGATTCTACATAGTGGCAGATGAGGCATACATCATCAAGCCTTGGCTTGTGACTCCCTACCCAGGAAGGGGTCTCAGCGTCCAAGAGGACGCATGTAACTATTACATCTCTTTGTGCAGGCAGGTCATAGAGCGTGCATTTGGGATTCTTATTCACCGCTTTGGCATCCTTCACCGTGCATTGACATGTGACCTACGACATGCAACATGCTAGCCAGTTTTTTTTACCCACCTTGGTGTATAATGCTTGAGTGTGCCACGTGTGGCATGGTGTTTGGTTGCCAGTTTTTTTTACCCACCTTGGTGTATAATGCTTGAGTGTGCCACGTGTGGCATGGTGTTTGGTTGCCAGTTTTTTTTACCCACCTTGGTGTATAATGCTTGAGTGTGCCACGTGTGGCATGGTGTTTGGTTGCCAGTTTTTTTTACCCACCTTGGTGTATAATGCTTGAGTGTGCCACGTGTGGCATGGTGTTTGGTTGCCAGTTTTTTTTACCCACCTTGGTGTATAATGCTTGAGTGTGCCACGTGTGGCATGGTGTTTGGTTGCCATTTTTTTTACCCACCTTGGTGTATAATGCTTGAGTGTGCCACGTGTGGCATGGTGTTTGGTTGCCAGTTTTTTTTACCCACCTTGGTGTATGCTTGAGTGTGCCAAGTGTGGCATGGTGTTTGGTTGCCATTTTTTTTTACCCACCTTGGTGTATGCTTGAGTGTGCCACGTGTGGCATGGTGTTTGGTTGCCAGTTTTTTTTACCCACCTTGGTGTATAATGCTTGAGTGTGCCACGTGTGGCATGGTGTTTGGTTGCCATTTTTTTTTACCCACCTTGGTGTATGCTTGAGTGTGCCACGTGTGGCATGGTGTTTGGTTGCCAGTTTTTTTTACCCGCAAGCGGTGAGGATGAGAATGTTGCCTAATCCCGCTATTGTAATGTCAAAAAGGATGCATGTGCAATGGTAGTCATCACAGTTGTCAAACTTAACCCCTAAATGGGCAGAAATACTGCCGATGCATCGGTTGTAACTTCACAACTTTGAAAACCAGACGCCATCCAACCTACCCATATCCAATGGCTGTCCTTGGGGGCCAAGCATGTGCATGAGTTGCTCTTCGGGTTGATACATCACAACCTTACATATATTCAGAGTAGGCCATGTATAACTACCGTCAAAGTCAGGGCGGTCAAGACGCGCGTTTTCAGTTTTGGTAGAATGTGTACTTTGAATCATGTTCTAAGAGCTAGGCACTTACCACTTCAGGGATGATAAACAATTAGTTGCTGAGCAGTTTGAGCCATTGGGGTCATCACTTGGTTGGGTATACCAGCAGCTACGTACACCCAGTACAGCCCGTAGGGGTACCGTTGGTAAAAAGCAACCAAGGGGGTAGGGCTTGGCATACTACCTACTAATAAGGCCACCAACCATGCCATACAATACATTTCCCTTCCACAATGATGGGGAAACATAACTGCATCATCACACTGCCCTTACATGGCACCTATGTGCAGGTGCCACCTTATCCATGCACGTAGGTAACGTGGTACGGACACCCTACGCAAGGCATGCATTCTAGGAGGCAGCCACCAACAAACTAGTGATGTGAAGCCTATTTCAGCTTGCCCTAGCAATGATTAACTAGGCCTAAGCTGCTATAGCTTGCCAGGTGATGGCCAGCACACCTGGTGGCACATGCTCACTGACAATGGGAAGCTTCTACTCACCGGTTACATGCTTGATGATGCCACAGAGACCAGCCAACTGCCTCACACTCATGCAATATGTGTGTGGGAAATGTATAACAAACATATATGGAGGTATTCAAACCCATACAGCCTCTAAAACTTATCACCATCACACTATGGCAGGTCAACTGACTGAGGGAGGCATCTAAGAATGGTGTTTTAGGAAGGGGCCAGGCCATGGTCAAGAAAGAACATGAATAATGCAAAACGAATGTGCTACACAAGCTAGAACGTATATATAAACGTCTTACGTCGACAAGGAAACGATAACTCAGCTTTACCTGGCATGGCTGGCATTACCTTAGCCCAGGCGGTGGCCGCAAAATGGCGCATTGCGGCACACCAAAGTTGTGCAGCATGGTCGCTAGATTCGGCGATTTCTGGCCACCCTTGCAAGTTTACGACTACAAATCATCATAAAAAGTAAAAAGAAACCGATATATATCCTTTAAAATACGCTGCTCGGATGCTTTCGTTAATTAGGACATGCCCGAAACGCGCTTTTTCTCTCATCGTCCACTTCGGCGTTTTCCCATGGGCGACTCCGCATGGCACGCAATGATTTCGCGCTTCGGGTGGCAGAAATGGTCCATCTCCTTCGGCATTGTCCGCCATGGCTGGCGACCGCGGGTCATCTTCCCCTTCCCCGCCGTCAGTGTTTTGGGTTCAATTGCCTGTAATTGCCTGATTGCCCGGGCACGGAGCTGGCGCCACGTCATCGACTTGGCGGGAACCACTCTACTTGCGGTCCAGACAGTTTAGTTTCGTATAGACTGAAATTTTTACCTCCGGACCCAATTTTCAGCTAATCAAGTAACGTGCGTGTTTGCAACTTGCCCGTTGAAACTCTACGGCGGAGCCAATTTTCGGAAGAACCTCACCCTTATGCTTGCAAATTCGGGACAAATTCGGTGGATGTATGTATGGATGGATGTATGTATGGATGGATTGACGGATTTTCATCCCCTATTCCTATGTTTTCTCACGTGTACGGCCTTATAAGCTTCGCCAATTCTGGCGAACCTGACGGTTCTTCCGAAAATTGGCTCCGCCTGAAAATGACCGGTTCGGTTTTAACTTAAAATCCGTATAGACCGGGCCTTATTTTGGACTCCAACTTTTTCCAACTTATTTTGGACTCCAACTTTTATTTTGGACTCCAACTGACGCTATTGGCGGGAAACCGGTCTACCGTATAAAAAAAGCACTTTTGCATAGGCATAATCACGGCATTATACATACGTACGTATTTTTCGCGTATCACGGCACGCTCCGGAATTCGGCGCCAGACCAAGTTTTTGGCAAAAAGTTTTGGCAGGGCAGGTACGCAGTACGCAGCCTACAGTAAACCGTACGATATACCGGCCCTCGGCCACTATAGACTCTGCTGCCCATGTCCGGCGTGGGATTCAACTAACTAACTAATTAACAGTAAACCGTACTAGCTCGGGATGTACGGGCCTACGGTTGGTCCCGCTTGTCATCTTTGCCAGTTCACGGGAGTTCACGGGTTGGTCAGGGGTTGGTACCTAAAAACCATATGTATCTTGTCTTTACATGTAGGGATAGTCCATATGGCAAAACGAGACCGACTTGCCATATAATAATAATTGACGTCCGCGGCCATGGAGGAGCAGAAAAACTGACTGGTATGAGAGCATGGCTTGACATTTTGAACTGACATTTTGCAAGCATGATCCATGGGTCTCACAAAGCTTATATGCTTGGCCAGGCAACGTCTGGATGTGCGCAGATATGTCTCGACCCTCTGCTCGGTGCAGCAACCTCGTTTGATCAGCGACCAGTCGGTCGCCGTGCATTTGCTAAATGTTGCTAGGCGGGAAATATGTCCATACATTTGTACGTGGATAGATGTGTCAAGTTATTGCTGACATGATTAACTAGTGACGAGGGCCAGGAAAGGCTCGCAGCTACGTCCATGAGGTGGGCATGCGGTTAGCTCGAGCAAGGACTTCAGGTATACGTAACTAATCTGCGGTTTGATCTGCTATGTGCTATCCTGTTCACGTACGTGTCATTGTATACTGTATGAACTTTTGGGGTCGATTTTAAAGATATCGTAGACCTATCAATCAGTTAATGATTGTCATAAGGCATTAGTTCAATTAGCAATCTATGTTGCATGCAGTGGATGAGTATCACACTTGATACACCGCGACAATGAAGTGAGTTTCAAAGGCTACGTGCATTGCATTTACGCCACGTCAAGATTGGGCATTAGTTAGCGTGTTTGAGAGGCACGCCCATGGGAGAAACACCTTAGAATATGGCGAGAGACTTGCCAGCATGAATAGCGGCTCGAAAATGCCCTTTGTGAGCCGCTTTTGGCGTATAATAGGCGTATAATACGCGTATGACACGAAATACGCAATACGCCGAGGTTTGGTGTATTGCCGTATTGGCCATATGAACTCACACTGGGGCCACCGCCGCCGTACACGTTTTGCGCTCGTTAAGGATGTCCAAGCCGGGCTCGAACCCCTTAAGAGCAGTAAAGCGCGCACTACGTGCCCGGCGCATGACGTGATCCACGACTTTAATGAACAGATATGGGGACAGGACACAACCTTGCCACACCCCGTGGTGAAGGGGGAATGGTGGGGTGGTGCCTTCCGCAGTCCGCACTACTGTTTGTGAGCCCTCATACAGCTGATGAATGGCAGCAATAAACGCTGGTGCAGGCACACGAGCTAGGATGGCCCAAAGAGCCTCCCAAAGGACCGTGTCGAAGGCCTTGATATAGGCAACAACTTTAGATGAAAACCATGCAGCGGAAGACCATCAAGGAAAATGCGATGCACCTCCTCCATCAGCCGGCGCGCGACAAATACAACCATGACATTGTTACGACCACGACGGAAACCCATCTGAGACTCACCTAGGTGTGGGTCCAGCACGGCGCGGAGCCTGTGCAGCATCGTGCGCATGAAGACCTTCAGCGCGGCGCTGTGGAGGCAGACACCCCGATAGTTACCGGGGTCAGCAGCTGAGCCCTTCTTGTACAGCATGACTTGGATGGTCGTCTGCCACTCAGCAGGCGGAGGCTCATTAGAGAGCATGACACAATTGCAGAACGCATGCAGAAGCTCCCGCACCGCCAGGTCAGGGGTCTTCAGCAGCTCAGCCGAAAGGTGGTCGGCACCGACCGCCGCGTCGTACCGCAGGCCAGCAAGGGCGCCGTCCAATTCCTCCAACGTGAAGGGGTGGACGACGTCGTTGGTGGCAAGGCAGCCCTCCTTCAAGGCGGGGACTTGGTACTAGTACGCAGCCGAGGAGGGTGGCGCAGGCGGCGGGGGGGGTGCGGCTGGCGGCAATACCGAGACGGGCGGCCGCCGCCCGTCTCGGGGTGAAGCGGCGGGGGGGGGGGGCGCGAGCCCCACCACTCAAGGAAACATTGTGGGCCAACCAGCGGTCAAGGCCGGCCGGCGCGCCGTGCCGTCCCCCGTGTGCTCGATCCAACGGGGTGCGCTGTCGCCGACCGCCGAGCCGGTCGAGGTCACTGGTACAAGCATTCACGCCTTAAGTTGGGTTGGCTTAAGTTGTGTTCACGGGTCAAATAGGGTTTCGGCATTCCAAGTTCAAAGTAGTTCAGAATAGTATGTTAAAGTATCTTTAGATTAAATTAGTAGAATTTAGTAGAATCATTCACGCCTTAAGTTGGTTTCACGCCCATCAAAAACCTCGAACCCAACTTTAGGCGTGAATGCCTGTACCACCTTTCCTTGCGGCCCTGGTTGCGAGCTAGGCAGGCCTTGGCGTCCGCGATGCACTGGGCCGCCTCTGCGTCCTGAGCTGGTGCATTGGCCTCCACGAGTGCGGCCTTGAGCACCGACCTTTCAGCAGCAGGTCCCGGTTACGCTTGAGGCGGTGCCGGGCAGCCAAGACGTACCTTGGGGTCGGCCTGGCGGTAGAGCGGGCCGGGGCGTCGGCGGGGCATGGCCGGCAGGTGCCGGGCTGCCAGCAACGGGGCGCGGGCCGCAATTCGCAAAGCCCGCGAAAATGGCAGCGTTGGGAGCATGCACCCTGGGCCTGCGCGTCCACGTCCGCCTGGGCGTCCGGGGCCGCCAGGTACGCCTGTCGACACCGACTCCGCTTGTGCTCGGCGTCCGTCCAGCACATGGTCCTCAGGACTCCCACAGACCGGGCGTCGGTAGCGCAGTCCAATAAGGACGGGCCACTTGGGGGCGGCGCTAATTGGTGGTGTGGAACTGGAGCCGATTGGTCGCACGCACCAACCGGTGGGACCTCAGAGCACACCGTGGGTGGGTCGAACACTAGGGTATCCACAACCGAAGCGCACCTGGGCTGCCGTACCACCACGTAGTCCAGACAGGCCGGCATGACGGTACTGTTGTTGATTTGAGTTGAGTTTATTCCCGTGCCGGGTCTGACAGTGTGGATCCAACGGCTGGTCCTACAGGTCTTATGGGGGGTGGCAAACAGCTAGGTGCATGAGAAACGACGGAACTGTTAGGGCCCCGAAAAGTTCGGCCAAGTCCTGTGAGGGACGTTGGAAGTGGCAGTTGACAGCAACCATCCCGCTATCCCGCATGCAAAAAGGAAGAAAACACGGAGGTGTTGTCATTAGTGAGCCGTGCCGGCATGCGCAAAGCGACTGACAGCAGTGCCCACGGCCCGGAGCATGGCGTTGGCGTCGAGCAGCTAGCATATTTAACAAGCTAGAATTAGTGCATGGCGGGCCGGGGTAGCCCCCCCGAGGCTATGCAAGTCCTCGAAGAACTTCTGGCGTTCCAACTGGAGTAGTCCACGACCTAGTGGTCCGAGCTCACTTTGAACACCGCATTCACTCGATCCCTCTCTCTTCTTTGGACTGCCGTGCAGAACAAGAAGCGGTGGCAGATCGAAGATTGTCCAGGCTCACACGCCAGCCCCTGTGGGCAAGCCCCCCCCCCCCAAGCTAGCGGAAAGGGCGCCGTTTTGCTGAATAGTGTAGTTAGGATTTTTCTAGACTAGATAGCTTGGAGTTAGGTTCGTTCGATTACGCAGCTCTGCCCACCTCCATCCATCCAGCAAGGAATTAATTAATTAATTAATTAAACTCGTGCTCCCGTTGGGGAGTCACGGAGCACCGAAGTGCTTTTAATCCCTGTGTGTGCACTACAGGAGAAAGGGCAGAGACCCCCAGTCTCCTTCATGCCAAAGGCATGCCACAGGCAGCTGCAATCGGGCGCGGCTAGCTAAAAAGGACAGGCTAACGATCCGGCAAACTGTGGGTGCAATAAGACCCATGTGAGCATATCATAGCAAGGAGCGTGGGCAAGTAATCTGAACATAGCCAGGGCGTAGCATGGCTGTACTAGGACTAGGCTACTAAGGCTATGGCTGGTTGTGTACCGTGCGTGTTGGCGGCACGTGACTAGGTGTGGTGGCACAGCTAGGCGACATTCTAGGCATGGCTGCCTTAGCGGCAGTGACGCCAATGGTTACAAGCTAGGGCTATTGCTATTCTAGCCCGCTGTGAGATCATACGCCGTATAATACGGTATAATACGGTATAATACGTAATACGCTGGCTTTTAGCGTATAATGCCGTGTTTTCCGCGTTTTTTTTACGTTTTGCGCGGCTAGGATGCCAGAACGACAGGGCAACGATTTGAAGCCACAGATTTCGTATCTCTACTATAAGTACTGACCCGTCTGAACTTTCACAATTCGACGCGATCTTATTTTGACATTGTGGTGCACAGTGCGCGCACCGTGCGGAGGTGGCCATGGCGACGTGCGTTCCGTTAAAATATGGCTAATCCGGCGGGCGACAGGCGAAAAAATTAAGCCGATGGTTAAAAGTGATGTTCTATTATGATGTTTCATAGCAAGATCTGCACTATTTGCAAATTCGCTGCCTTTGTTGGTACAGATTTGCACGGGGGTCTCATCCAACGTCAATTTGGCCGCGATGAATAATCTAGCATGTGTGCCTGCGACGGTAGAACTCGACATTCGTGGGTTATTTTGATGCAGCAAGAGCCGTTTAGTAACGGACACCATGAAAATAACCTAAGCATCTTCGATCTGCGGCCATTTCCTGTCATTTCTAAAATGATTTCGTTCAGGCCTGCGCGATCCGCGGTTAATCCATCCATGGCTGGCTGGCTTTTCTTGCGCGCCTGGGTAGGAAATAATGCCGGCCGTAGTACGTTGATTTGCCGCATGTCACCGCCCAGTCTGTTTGCGCTCTTAATGAACCTGGCATGAAACTTTTTGCGCCGTTTCTGGGTTTTTCTTGCTATTTTGTTCTCCACTTGTTGCAGTTGTGCTATCAGATTTTCCGCAGCTTTCAATGGTTTTCCTTACGCTGCGTATGCCATGCTTCCTAAAGCTACCCAGAATTGATCGGGCAGTTATCTGGCTTTGCTACGCTTCCTGTATGGAGGTTTTCACACGGTAGACATTCTATATTGCGTAGTCAAGGACCCTAGCTGCCTGGGAGCGGCATCACCGTTGCAAGGAGCTGGCGAGCTCATAGACGCCTGTCATGCTCTTCAGCCTGCTGGAAAACAAGGTTGTTGTATGGAAGGTGAGAATATGTGAGTTACTTATCACATCCCCACCTGTTTAGCCTCCGTGGTTCCCCAACGGGGACACGAGATTAATTAATATTAATTAATTAATTCAGTTAATTAATTAATTAATGCACACCACGAGTCACACACCTGTAGTCACATGCAGCTCAGTATATTCACATAGCATCGCACCATGCAAACATACTACATGCATTAATTGTATACTACTGTAGTATTTGCGTGCATGCACAGCCACATATATATATTAAAATATATAATTACTTGCATCAAAGTGAAGGCACCCAAGTAAACATAACCAATATAAAGCCACATATATACACATACACACAATTATGCATGCGCACGTTTACATTCTCAGTATTACATGCAATACATCGATCGTGTCCACAATATCCACCGTATAGAGTATAGCCGAGGGTAGGGCAACCTTGGATTATGTCCAAAACAGTGTTAAAAACATGTGGATTGATGGTGGGTGTCTTAAAATGTGTAAATCAGAGTATTCTGAGTGTGTCCGTACGAAAACGTATAATACCGTATTATACCGTATTATACCGTATTATACATTATACTCCACCGTGACCGTATAACGCGTATAACGTACGATCTCACTCTGGCGTCCACATCTTGTGGTTGATCATCAGGTCCCCGCCCCTCCAGTACACCTTGGGCTTCTGGGGGTCCTGAGCACTTATGGCGGAGGTATTCCGGCCACAGGTCGCGTCGCTGCTGTTGCTGAGCGGGGGTGAGGTCGTCATCCAGCGTCCAGGTGAGGTCGTGCAACCGCTTGCGACGAGAGAGGAACCGCTGCTTATCCTCAGGGGAGGGGAAGGTGAGTAGGACTGGTGGGGGAGCCGCCTTGTCCCGTGAGTGGGGAAGGCGGTGGCACCCACGCAGTTCTACCTCACCTACCAGGCCCATGAGGGTAAGAAGCTGGTTCTTGAGCTCGTCAGCAAGAGAGGTTGAAGTCTCACCTGGCTTCTGGGGGAAGCGACGTAGCACCACTCGGCACTCGCGGCGAGCGCGGTCGGTGACCTCCCGTTGCTGGGCCTGGCGGTGGTCCTCCAGCTCCTGGAGCTTTGTGGCGATGGCGTCGGTGGTGGAGGCGGTCGCTGACCGCAGCAGGTCTGCGTAGGAGAGCGGCGGGAGGTCGCCAGCATCCTGCCGGGGTGGCTGGGATGCAATGGTGGCCGTCTGCTCCGCTATCTTGGGGACCTGTGTGGCCAGGGCCTCGGTGTGGGCGGTGATGGCCTCAAGCTTCTTCAGGATCGAGCACGCCACACTTGCCCTCCACCTGGTTAAGGCGAGAGACAAGTGCAGCATGCTTTTCCGAAGCCTGCGCCGCGGTGTGTAGCGCCGTGAACTGGGGTTGTAGCTTGTGGACGACCTTGGTCTCCACGTTGGAGACCCGGGCTTCCACCGTGTTGAGCGTGGTGTTCAGCGATATTCAGCTTCTCGGCCAGCGGCCAGGTCACGTGCTCCTCCAGCACTGCGCGGATGTCATCCTTGCAGAGGGAGGGAGCCGATGGGGCAGCCGGCTGTGCGAGGCTGGCGTTGATCGCTCTGGTGATGTCGCCGACGCAGCGCTGGTAGTGGCTGCAGTCAAGATAAACAGGCGTTGGCTTGGTTCGTCAAAGGTGTAGAGCCAGGACGTGTCGCGGTAGTCGATAGCCGCCCCCCCCTTCAGGGTCACGAAGAGCTTCCGTTCCTGTACGAGGAACTCGAGAACCTCGACGCATTCCTGCGGCGACAGTCTCTGCCACTCGACGAGGGAGAACATTCCGTCGCCGGGCAAGTATTGGCTCCATTTGTGGCGATCGTGGCATGGTTTCTTGGGTTCAGGCGAGGCGCTTGGCGAGGGTTTGGCGGGTAAGCCTGTCGGCTGAACAATGGCGAGGGCGAGAGGGTTGGGCTGGGCGCTGGGAAGCTGTGCCAGCTCCTTTTCCAGCCCTCGTTTTGCTTTGGTAGTCGCCATAGCTGGTCACGTGCGTAACTTTGTCTATACTGCGTGGCAGCCGTAACCGTTTATACTGGCAAGTGCGTCTTAGAAAGGCGCATCGAATGCAAGTGGTCTGACCGAATTTGGGGCTCAGACGCAAAAGATCTGAGCTCCGCCGTCAGCCATACCGCCGTCAGCCATTTTCGAATGAACGGACTATGCAAGGACATCAAGGATCTATGCACGGATCTATGCACGGACAGCAAGGAATATGTGCTACATGGTCTCCCAACGGAGACATGTTATAATTGAATTTAATTTTTAACTGGGGTAGACCACTAATAAAAAAATTAAATTAAATTATGACATGACTCCGTTGGGAGATCATGTAGCATATCAAAGAGACGACCAGCGCAGGCCGGAAATCGGGAGTTCAGCCGGACCATATATTCCTTGGTGGATGGGTGGTGTAACAAGCAAAAATGACTTTGTTGTTACATCCTTTGTTTTGTGAATGTTTGGCTTTTATTTGAGGACTTTTGGATCAGTATTGAGAAAGTTATGAGGTTTCTAAGACGACGGTACTTGGAGCTGATACTTTGTCAACCAACTGATAGGAACCCTCATTGGTCGTGGCCTGATCCACGTAGGGTTGTAGTTTGTTGGCTGATACTACTGATAGGAGCCCTCATTGGTCGTGGCCTGATCCACGTGGGGTTGTAGTTTGTTAGTTGGTACTATTGAGTCTTAAATGCTCCTTTGGGACTTCAGTGCTTACGACAGATTTAGGATCTCATGGAAAGATTCTGCCAGGCTGTGTGTGGTGTTGTTCTGTTCTGTGTGACTAGGATGGATACGAGGGGAGGCCCACACTAAATCACTAATCGAAAATTACTTGGGAAATGTTGTCTCGGGCTGATGGACATGTGTGCCCCTCAATTGCGGAGTTAAATTGGATGTATAATTGAATGAAATACATTATTACATTCCATGCATCGATGCTCGAGTCATCGCGATATCTGAATATCTTACATAATTACAGACCCATCAATTGGAAGATCAGAAAGCTCCAGTGCATCTGCTCTACGACCGGACGTCTCAATCGTACGTAGTGCTTTCGAGTTATAATTACCCTCAATGTATGTCTGGAAAATCCACGTGCAGGCAGTGTCAAATGCATGGTATATGAACTAGTTATGTACATGTCAAGATGATGACAGTCAAGCGAGGCCATACATGTTGACGGACAAGTGAGCCTGTAGACCTACGTCGATCCCCAGTTCCTCGATGTCGTGCGCAGCCCCGATATCATCAGATTTCCAATCCCCAACGGCCGTCGGCTCCGCAAAATCCACGTTCGCGATTAAACAGTGCAACCGCGAGGGCCGTTCTAACTTGTAATCCACCTATATAATGGGCTCCGTCTCGTCACCGTGCGTTCGCATCAACAGGACAGCCACGGGTGTCGCGACGTCTCGGACGCTGTGCACTACACGCATCATCTCGGTCATCGCAGCCGTCGAGCACGTCACAAGCATCAATTATTCTCTGGACGAATTCTCGTGACCGTGTTGATATTAATGTCTGCCAACTTCACGACTGTGAACAGCAGCCTCACGCACGTCCGGTCCATCCGACTCCGTCAGGCGGTGTTGCGAATGGCGTCCTGCGTGCAAAAACCAGTACATGAAGGACAATAATGTTAGCCCGTTAGACAGATTTGTCTGTGGTTCCGCTTACAGCAGTACTAATCACCCGTTACGCGGATTTCGGGCAAGTGGGTATCCTCCTACATTACATGTATCCAATTATGGACGGGAGATTTAAAATGGGAAACAAGTATCAGCGAACCCAGAATCAAGGTATCCACGCAACGGTTTTGAAGAAACGGCTATGTACATATAGACACAATGAACTGAACAAAACTTTAGTAGCTCACTCGTCGTTCACTTGTTAGTCGTAACGGAGGCAGTCATTCAGTCAGTTTGCAAGTTCAGTTGGCAAGTACGGAAACACACGCAAGTGCGTAACGGAGGCAGTCAGTCAGTCAGTTTGCAAGTGCAGTTGGCAAGTACGGACCACCAACCGCGTGTGTACGTCCATGATATCGCAATATAATCAAGAATAACAGGGAACGGTTAATGTATCCTTTACGCAGCTTTTTCGTTCAGGGCATGTTGAAATAACGAAAGTGGGGTCAGGTGTTCGAACCTTCCAAGTGCCGAATTTTTTACGAACCAGCGCATTCACGAACCTTGCACTGGGGACGCGGTGGACGTGTACCATTACCCCGGCCTAATTCTAGCATTGTACACAAGGGGCGGTGGCTAGCAGTAAAGAAGGGCATCCTAGTCATAACGCTGGGCAAGTTTAAAAGCACCAACGGCCGTTGAGTAGGAAAAAAAAAGAGCAGGAGAAGAGCACGTCGACGTTTCAACAGCAAGACAAAAATATTGAACCCCGAGTACCAATGAAAATGCTTTCATGCATGTCCACCCCGACGAGGCACAAATTCATGCATGCCCACCCCGACGAGGCACAAATTAATGAACGACAGATTTCTCACCCCCCCCCGGCACATGGAACAAGTGCCATCGCACGCACACACTTTGTAGACAGGAGAGTTTCGAGAGTCCAACGGCCGTTGGCTCGGAGAAATTGACAGTACACCAGTAAAGACATTAAAATTATCACTTTGTTGTCTTATGTGTGCCGTGTCATTTCCCAAGGTCAAAAGCCGTCAACTTCTGCACCTCTTGTCCCTCCCACCCGTACGCACTAAGCATGCCCACCTTACACTACCACATGTGGCTCTTGAGAAAACTCCCCCCGACGATGCACATGTGCCATTCACGCACACACCTTCAGACAAGGCTATCAGTTTTTCGAAGTCCAACGGCCGTTGGCTCCGAGAAATGCTGTTACAACTCAAAATTACAATGGTGACATCCACGAGCTAGTGGTACGCCGAACAAGTGCTTGTATGACATATGGCGACTGCCCGTGAGGAAAAGTCCACCACCACACACGGTCAGTTTTTTGAGTCCAACGGCCGTTGGCTCCGAGAAATGCTGTTACAACGCAAAATTACAATGGTGACATACATGAGCTAGTGGTACGCCGAACAAGTGCTTGTATGACATATGGCGACTGCCCGTGAGGAAAAGTCCACCACCACACACGGACAGTTTTTTGACTCCAACGCAAGAACAGACGTAATGCACACCAAGTGACCAAGTGGCAAGATAAAGACACCCTTGCCAATCTCTACCCACAAAAACTTAGCCCCGAAATCCGTAGCCCCGAAATCCGTGATTGATTTGTACATTGTAGATGACAATGCAGCGATCACATGTATTCTGAAACCAACACGTTTTTACCTAGTTATCATGGTAACCAATTTATGGTTACCTAGTTATCCATGGCTAGAAAGTTGTAAATACACGATGTGGCCACACACGCCATAGATGAAAATCATAACCAGATCACGCACATGATCATGGAAGGGGACTCTATTGATCTCAAAAAAGAAAGCTCAAGACACCCTACACCCTACACCCTACACCCTACACCATACATCCTACAACCTACACCCTTAGCTTACGTGACCTTTTTTTCGGAGAAATGTCCGAGTGGAATGCTATGTATGGGGTAACTTTCCCAAGGGTTCGAATCCCTCTTTCTCCATTAGAGTTTTGTTTAGCTTCTATTCTCGTCTACACATAATTCACACGAAGTACGCTTGCAAATACTTTATTACTATTTTGTTTGATATACTACACTAATATTATAATTGTTGTGTGTGTGTGTTGTTCACGTGTGCGTGTGTGTGTTGTGTGTGTTGTGTGTGTTGTGCGTGTGCGTGTGCGTGTGCGTGTGCGTGTGCGTGTGCGTGTGCGTGTGCGTGTGCGTGTGTGTGTGTATATAATTTTTTGTTGTGTGTGTGTGTTGTGTGTTGTACGTGCAAGGTGTATGTACATGTGTGTGCAGCCGGCCCTTGCGTGCGCGGTGTGTGTACGTTTCTGTGCAGCCGCCCCTTGCGTGCGCGGTGTATGTACGTGTGTGTGCATGCCGGCCCTTGCGTGCATGGTGTGTGTACGTGTGTGTGCAGCCGCCCCTTGCGTGCGCGGTGTATGTACATGTGTTTGCACTCGCCCATTGCGTGCGCGGTGTATGTACGTGTGTGTGCAGCCGCCCCTTGCGTGCGCGGTGGATGTACGTGTGTGCGCACTCGCCCCTTGCGTGCGCGGTGTATGTACGTGTGTGTGCAGCCGCCCCTTGCGTGCGCGGTGTATGTACATGTGTGTGCATCCTTGTCCTTGCGTGCATGGTGTATGTACATGTGAGTGCCGTCGCCCCAACCGTGCATTGTGTATGTACGTGTGTGTGCAGCCGCCCCTTGCGTGCATGGTGTGTGTACATGTGTGTGCATCCTTGTCCTTGCGTGCATGGTGTATGTACATGTGTTTGCACTCGCCCCTTGCGTGCGCGGTGTGTGTACGTGTGTGTGCAGCCGCCCCTTGCGTGCATGGTGTGTGTACATGTGTGTGCATCCTTGTCCTTGCGTGCATGGTGTGTGTACATGTGTGTGCAGCCGCCCCTTGCGTGCGCGGTGGATGTACATGTGCGGGCAGTTGCCCCTTGCGTGCGCGGTGTATGTACATGTGTTTGCACTCGCCCCTTGCGTGCGCGGTGTATGTACATGTGTGTGCAGCCGCCCCTTGCGTGCATGGTGTATGTACATGTGCTTGCACTGGCCCCGTGCGTGCGCGGTGTATGTACGTGTGTGTGCAGCCGCCCCTTGCGTGCGCGGTGTATGTACGTGCGTGTGCAGCCGCCCCTTGCGTGCGCGGTGTATGTACATGTGTGTGCATCCTTGTCCTTGCGTGCGCGGTGTATGTACATGTGTTTGCACTCGCCCCTTGCGTGCGCGGTGGATGTACATGTGTGTGCAGCCGCCCCTTGCGTGCATGGTTTATGTACATGTGTGTGCAGTCGCCGGCCCCGTGCGTGCGCAGTGGATGTACGTGTGTGTGCAGCCGCCCCGTGCGTGCATGGTGTGTGTACGTGTGTGTGCAGCAGCCCCTTGCGTGCGCGGTGTATGTACGTTTCTGTGCATGCCGGCCCTTGCGTGCATGGTGTATGTACATGTGCTTGCACTGGCCCCTTGCGTGCGCGGTGTATGTACGTGTGTGTGCAGCCCCCCTTGCGTGCGCGGTGTATGTACGTGTGTGCGCACTCGCCCCTTGCGTGCGCGGTGTATGTACGTGTGTGTGCAGCCGCCCCTTGCGTGCGCGGTGTATGTACATGTGTGTGCAGCCGCCCCTTGCGTGTGCGGTGGATGTACATGTGCGGGCAGTTGCCCCTTGCGTGCGCGGTGTATGTACATGTGTTTGCACTCGCCCCTTGCGTGCGCGGTGTATGTACATGTGTGTGCAGCCGCCCCTTGCGTGCATGGTGTATGTACATGTGCTTGCACTGGCCCCGTGCGTGCGCGGTGTATGTACGTGTGTGTGCAGCCGCCCCTTGCGTGCGCGGTGTATGTACGTGTGTGCGCACTCGCCCCTTGCGTGCGCGGTGTATGTACGTGTGTGTGCAGCCGCCCCTTGCGTGCGCGGTGTATGTACATGTGTGTGCATCCTTGTCCTTGCGTGCGCGGTGTATGTACATGTGTTTGCACTCGCCCCTTGCGTGCGCGGTGTATGTACATGTGTGTGCAGCCGCCCCTTGCGTGCATGGTTTATGTACATGTGTGTGCAGTCGCCCCGTGCGTGCGCAGTGTATGTACGTGTGTGTGCAGCCGCCCCTTGCGTGCGTGGTGTGTGTACATGTGAGTGCAGCCGCCCCTTGCGTGCGCGGTGTATGTACGTGTGTGTGCAGCAGCCCCTTGCGTGCTTTGTGTGTGTACATGTGTGTGAATCCTTGTCCTTGCGTGCATGGTGTGTGTACGTGTGTGTGCAGCCGCCCCTTGCGTGCATGGTGGATGTACATGTGAGTGCCGTTGCCCCTTGCGTGCGCGGTGTATGTACGTGTGTGTGCAGCCGTCCCTTAATTGCGTGCGCGGTGTGTGTACGTGTGTGTGCACTCGCCCCTTGCGTGCGCGGTGTATGTACGTGTGTGCAGCCGCCCCTTGCGTGCGCGGTGTATGCCAGTGTGTGTGCATGCCGGCCCTTGCGTGCAAGGTGGTGTGTAAGTGTGTGTGCAGCCCCTTGCGTGCATGGTGTATGTACGTGTGTGTGCAGCCGGCCCTTGCGTGCATGGTGTGTGTACATGTGAGTGCAGCCGTCCCTTCCGTGCATGGTGTGTGTACGTGTGTGTGCAGTTGCCCCTTGCGTGCGCAGTGTATGTACGTGTGTGTGCATGCCGGCCCTTGCGTGCATGGTGTGTGTACGTGTGTGTGCAGTTGCCCCTTGCATGCGCGGTGTATGTACATGTGAGTGCAGCCGCCCAAGAGTATGTACATGTGAGTGCCGTCGCCCCTAATTGCGTGCATTGTGTGTGTAAGTGTGTGTGCAGCAGCCCCTTGCGTGCGCGGTGTATGTACGTGTGTGTGCAGCCGCCCCTTGCGTGCATGGTGTATGTCCATGTGAGTGCCGTTGCCCCTTGCGTGCGCGGTGTATGTACGTGTGTGTGCAGCCGTCCCTTAATTGCGTGCGCGGTGGATGTACATGTGCGGGCAGTTGCCCCTTGCGTGCGCGGTGTATGTACGTGTGTGTGCAGCCGTCCCTTGCGTGCGCGGTGTATGTACGTGTGTGTGCAGCCGCCCCTTGCGTGCATGGTGAGTGTAAGTGTGTGTGCAGCAGCCCCTTGCGTGCGCAGTGTATGTACGTGTGTGTGCAGCCGCCCCTTGCGTGCGCGGTGTGTGTATACTGTGTGTGCATGCCGGCCCTTGCGTGCATGGTGTGTGTACGTGTGTGTGCAGCCGCCCCTTGCGTGCGCGGTGTGTGTACGTGTGTGTGCACTCGCCCCTTGCGTGCGCGGTGGATGTACAGGTGTGTGCAGCCGCCCCTTGCGTGCATGGTGTATGTACATGTGTGTGCAGCCGCCCCTTGCGTGCGCGGTGGATGTACATGTGTGTGCAGCCGAACCTTGCGTGCATGGTGTGTGTACCTGTGCGTGAAGTCGCTCCTTGCGTGCATGGTGTGTGTACGTGTGTGTGCAGCCGCCCCTTGCGTGCATGGTGTATGTACATGTGAGTGCCGTTGCCCCTTGCGTGCGCGGTGTATGTACGTGTGTGTGCAGCCGTCCCTTAATTGCGTGCGCGGTGTGTGTACGTGTGTGTGCACTCGCCCCTTGCGTGCGCGGTGTATGTACGTGTGTGCAGCCGCCCCTTGCGTGCGCGGTGTATGCCAGTGTGTGTGCATGCCGGCCCTTGCGTGCAAGGTGTGTGTAAGTGTGTGTGCAGCCCCTTGCGTGCATGGTGTATGTACGTGTGTGTGCAGCTGCCCCTTGCGTGCGCGGTGTGTGTACGTGTGTGTGCAGCCGCCCCGTGGTTGCGCGGTGTATGTACATGTGTGTGCAGTTGCCCCTTGCGTGCGCGGTGTATGTACGTGTGTGTGCAGCCGCCCCTTGCGTGCGCGGTGTAGGTACGTGTGTGTGCAGCCGCCCCAAGCGTGCGCGGTGTGTGTACATGTGTGTGCAGTTGCCCCTTGCGTGCGCGGTGTATGTACGTGTGTGTGCAGCCGCCCCGTGGTTGCGCGGTGTATGTACATGTGTGTGCAGTTGCCCCTTGCGTGCGCGGTGTATGTACGTGTGTGTGCAGCCGCCCCTTGCGTGCAAGGTGTAGGTACGTGTGTGTGCAGCCGCCCCAAGCGTGCGCGGTGTGTGTACATGTGTGTGCAGTTGCCCCTTGCGTGCGCGGTGTGTGTACGTGTGTGTGCAGCCGCCCCTTGCGTGCGCGGTGTATGTACGTGTGTGTGCAGTTGCCCCTTGCGTGCGCGGTGGTTTTTCGTGTGTGTGCAGCCGGCCCTTGCGTGCGCGGTGTGTGTACATGTGAGTGCAGCTGCCCCAAGCGTGCGCGGTGTGTGTACATGTGTGTGCAGTTGCCCCTTGCGTGCGCGGTGGATGTACGTGTGTGTGCAGCCGCCCCTTGCGTGCGCGGTGTATTTACGTGTGTGTGCAGCCGCCCCAAGCGTGCGCGGTGTGTGTACGTGTGTGTGCAGTTGCCCCTTGCGTGCGCGGTGTGTGTACATGTGTGTGCAGTTGCCCCTTGCGTGCGCGGTGTATGTACATGTGTGTGCAGTTGCCCCTTGCGTGCGCGGTGTATGTACGTGTGTGTGCAGCCGCCCCTTGCGTGCGCGGTGTAGGTACGTGTGTGTGCAGCCGCCCCAAGCGTGCGCGGTGTGTGTACATGTGTGTGCAGTTGCCCCTTGCGTGCGCGGTGTGTGTACGTGTGTGTGCAGCCGCCCCTTGCGTGCGCGGTGGATGTACGTGTGTGTGCAGTTGCCCCTTGCGTGCGCGGTGGATGTACGTGTGTGTGCAGCCGCCCCTTGCGTGCGCGGTGTGTGTACATGTGAGTGCAGCTGCCCCAAGCGTGCGCGGTGTGTGTACATGTGTGTGCAGTTGCCCCTTGCGTGCGCGGTGGATGTACGTGTGTGTGCAGCCGCCCCAAGCGTGCGCGGTGTGTGTACGTGTGTGTGCAGTTGCCCCTTGCGTGCGCGGTGTGTGTACATGTGTGTGCAGTTGCCCCTTGCGTGCGCGGTGTATGTACGTGTGTGTGCAGCCGGCCCTTGCGTGCGCGGTGGATGTACGTGTGTGTGCAGCCGGCCCTTGCGTGCATGGTGTGTGTACGTGTGTGTGCAGCCGGCCCTTGCGTGCGCGGTGGATGTACATGTGTGTGCAGTCGCCCCTTGCGTGCGCGGTGTGTGTACGTGTGTGTGCAGCCGCCCCTTGCGTGCGCGGTGGATGTACGTGTGTGTGCAGTTGCCCCTTGCGTGCGCGGTGGATGTACGTGTGTGTGCAGCCGCCCCTTGCGTGCGCGGTGTGTGTACATGTGAGTGCAGCTGCCCCAAGCGTGCGCGGTGTGTGTACATGTGTGTGCAGTTGCCCCTTGCGTGCGCGGTGGATGTACGTGTGTGTGCAGCCGCCCCTTGCGTGCGCGGTGTAGGTACGTGTGTGTGCAGCCGCCCCAAGCGTGCGCGGGGATGTACGTGTGTGTGCAGCCGGCCCTTGCGTGCATGGTGTGTGTACGTGTGTGTGCAGCCGCCCCTTGCGTGCGCGGTGTAGGTACGTGTGTGTGCAGCCGCCCCAAGCGTGCGCGGTGTAGGTACGTGTGTGTGCAGTTGCCCCTTGCGTGCGCGGTGTAGGTACATGTGTGTGCAGTTGCCCCTTGCGTGCGCGGTGTATGTACATGTGTGTGCAGTTGCCCCTTGCGTGCGCGGTGTATGTACGTGTGTGTGCAGCCGCCCCTTGCGTGCGCGGTGTAGGTACGTGTGTGTGCAGCCGCCCCAAGCGTGCGCGGTGTGTGTACATGTGTGTGCAGTTGCCCCTTGCGTGCGCGGTGTGTGTACGTGTGTGTGCAGCCGCCCCTTGCGTGCGCGGTGGATGTACGTGTGTGTGCAGTTGCCCCTTGCGTGCGCGGTGGATGTACGTGTGTGTGCAGCCGGCCCTTGCGTGCATGGTGTGTGTACGTGTGTGTGCAGCCGCCCCTTGCGTGCGCGGTGTAGGTACGTGTGTGTGCAGCCGCCCCAAGCGTGCGCGGTGTAGGTACGTGTGTGTGCAGTTGCCCCTTGCGTGCGCGGTGTAGGTACATGTGTGTGCAGTTGCCCCTTGCGTGCGCGGTGTATGTACATGTGTGTGCAGTTGCCCCTTGCGTGCGCGGTGTATGTACGTGTGTGTGCAGCCGCCCCTTGCGTGCGCGGTGTGTGTACGTGTGTGTGCAGCCGCCCCTTGCGTGCGCGGTGTATGTACGTGTGTGTGCAGCTGCCCCAAGCGTGCGCGGTGTGTGTACATGTGTGTGCAGTTGCCCCTTGCGTGCGCGGTGGACGTACGTGTGTGTGCATGCCGGCAATTGCGTGCATGGTGTGTGTACGTGTGTGTGCAGCCGCCCCTTGCGTGCGCGGTGTGTGTACGTGTGTGTGCATGCCGGCAATTGCGTGCATGGTGTGTGTACGTGTGTGTGCAGCCGGCCCTTGCGTGCGCGGTGTGTGTACATGTGAGTGCAGCTGCCCCAAGCGTGCGCGGTGTGTGTACATGTGTGTGCAGTTGCCCCTTGCGTGCGCGGTGGATGTACGTGTGTGTGCATGCCGGCAATTGCGTGCATGGTGTGTGTACGTGTGTGTGCAGCCGCCCCTTGCGTGCGCGGTGTGTGTACGTGTGTGTGCACTCGCCCCTTGCGTGCGCGGTGGATGTACATGTGTGTGCAGCCGCCCCTTGCGTGCATGGTGTATGTACATGTGTTTGCACTCGCCCCTTGCGTGCGCGGTGGATGTACATGTGTGTGCAGCCGAACCTTGCGTGCATGGTGTGTGTACCTGTGCGTGAAGTCGCTCCTTGCGTGCATGGTGTGTGTACGTGTGTGTGCAGCCGCCCCTTGCGTGCATGGTGTATGTACATGTGAGTGCTGTTGCCCCTTGCGTGCGCGGTGTATGTACGTGTGTGTGCAGCCGTCCCTTAATTGCGTGCGCGGTGTGTGTACGTGTGTGTGCAGCCGCCCCTTGCGTGCATGGTGAGTGTACCTGTGCGTGAAGCCGCTCCTTGCGTGCATGGTGTGTGTACGTGTGTGTGCAGCCGCCCCTTGCGTGCATGGTGTATGTACATGTGAGTGCCGTTGCCCCAAGCGTGCATTGTGTGTGTAAGTGTGTGTGCAGCCGGCCCTTGCGTGCATGGTGTGTGTACATGTGAGTGCAGCCGGCCCTTGCGTGCATGGTGTGTGTACGTGTGTGTGCAGTTGCCCCTTGCGTGCGCGGTGGATGTACGTGTGTGTGTGTCAGAAATATTGAGACTTGTAGGTCGAAAACGATAGTGACAATTAAAGATTACGCTTTATTATCATTGCATATTAAATCCCGGACTACCACCGTTTGTCCACCAAAACCATGATGTGGCTCCCGGGTGGGGACCATAAGCGTCAGCCATACCTCATGGCTCAGACCTTAGGTAAGTGCAACGTAGGTTGCGTCTTCCTCTTATGCACAAAGGTGCACAAAGTGTGAGTGCTCGACAGGCTGGCACAAAGATTGCGTAGCTTATCTGAAATGTGCTGAGAATGCGTTACGCAAGCCAGATTCCGTTAACACTCTCTAGTCGAGTAGTACGACTGAATAGTACGCTAGCTATAGGTCGTAGGACCCTGAACGTACAAGTCTTGATATAATGTGCCGGTTCTCGTAGCTTCGGCACTAATATCTTAGTCACTCCGTGACCAAATCATGAGCCGTAACATGACACGTGCTCACTGTCCCAACACTGCATAATACTTTGCCGATATTAATTATGGCCACAAATACGGCAGGCGGGTGCGATTATTAGGGACGCAACCCTAATACCTCCGTTTACAATGGATGGCCTATATGAAATATATTAACGGCAGGCAGTTGGGCACACAGGGTGAACTTCACCCCTGACACCCCCTTGCACAATGCCTAAAGTGAAGACACTATGCAGGTACAATAGGGCCAACAGTTTCTCCCCGCTCAATTCAGGCAAGAGCCTAAAAAGCTGGGTGGGGCAGCCAGGTATAAACTGGCTCTCACACACCCCTTGTTCAACTTAAGCCGGTACACGCTCTGGTAAATCCAATGGTATCAAAATGCCCCCCTTGTTGGGTAGTTGGTAGGACTTTCTAGGTATAATAACCAGCACATTCCCCTTACCCAGGAAGCTTGATCACGATGAACCAATGTACCCATTGGGCATGAACATAAAGGAGAATTAAGACATGCACAAGCATGCCAACGCGGGGCACAATGCGCCCCCCCCCATGCTTTCAAAAGGATAAGCAATAACCAAAAAGGGCATCGGAATCAAAAAATTCCGACCTCTTCATTTCCATAGACAGCGCTGGCTTCTCGGCTCCGGGATCCCCGATGCCGCCGGCTCAATTCGCATAAAGATCGAGCACTTAAAACTCGAGCGAAACAGCGCCTTCCAACCGCACCCAAAAATAGATAACCACAAAGCTCGTTTTCGGCTCACGTTCGCTCCTGGCATGGATTGAACTTGGATCTTCTGTAGCGCCAGCCTTCAATCGGCATGTCTGCCGCAGCTGCACTCACGAAATCTGGTGCTTTTGCTGGAATCAGGAAATATATGGCCCAGCGGCTCTGTAGGCCGCGGCCGACTGGCCTCTTCCAGGCCGAGTGTGCGGCTTGCCAACAACAATGCCGCGAACTTCCGGGTAATATTCCATGACGTTACTTGCGTATCTCGCTAATTCGTAGCATGTCACGTTCTTCATCTTAACCCTAAGGTTTTTCTGTAATGGTTTTGTGTCAGAAATATTGAGACTTGTAGGTCGAAAACGATAGTGACAATTAAAGATTACGCTTTATTATCATTGCATATTAAATCCCGGACTACCACCGTTTGTCCACCAAAACCATGATGTGGCTCCCGGGTGGGGACCATAAGCGTCAGCCATACCTCATGGCTCAGACCTTAGGTAAGTGCAACGTAGGTTGCGTCTTCCTCTTATGCACAAAGGTGCACAAAGTGTGAGTGCTCGACAGGCTGGCACAAAGATTGCGTAGCTTATCTGAAATGTGCTGAGAATGCGTTACGCAAGCCAGATTCCGTTAACACTCTCTAGTCGAGTAGTACGACTGAATAGTACGCTAGCTATAGGTCGTAGGACCCTGAACGTACAAGTCTTGATATAATGTGCCGGTTCTCGTAGCTTCGGCACTAATATCTTAGTCACTCCGTGACCAAATCATGAGCCGTAACATGACACGTGCTCACTGTCCCAACACTGCATAATACTTTGCCGATATTAATTATGGCCACAAATACGGCAGGCGGGTGCGATTATTAGGGACGCAACCCTAATACCTCCGTTTACAATGGATGGCCTATATGAAATATATTAACGGCAGGCAGTTGGGCACACAGGGTGAACTTCACCCCTGACAGTGTGCAGCCGGCCCTTGCGTGCGCGGTGTGTGTACATGTGAGTGCAGCCGCCCCAAGCGTGTGTACATGTGTGTGCAGTTGCCCCTTGCGTGCGCAGTGGATGTACGTGCGTGTGCATGCCGGCAATTGCGTGCATGGTGTGTGTACGTGTGTGTGCAGCCGCCCCTTGCGTGCGCGGTGTGTGTACGTGTGTGTGCACTCGCCCCTTGCGTGCGCGGTGTATGTACGTGTGTGCAGCCGCCCCTTGCGTGCGCGGTGTATGCCAGTGTGTGTGCATGCCGGCCCTTGCGTGCAAGGTGTGTGTAAGTGTGTGTGCAGCCCCTTGCGTGCATGGTGTATGTACGTGTGTGTGCAGCTGCCCCTTGCGTGCGCGGTGTGTGTACGTGTGTGTGCAGCCGCCCCAAGCGTGCGCGGTGTATGTACGTGTGTGTGCAGCCGGCCCTTGCGTGCATGGTGTGTGTACGTGTGTGTGCAGCCGGCCCTTGCGTGCGCGGTGGATGTACATGTGTGTGCAGTCGCCCCTTGCGTGCGCGGTGTAGGTATACGTATGTGTGCAGCCGCCCCTTGCGTGCGCGGTGTAGGTACGTGTGTGTGCAGCCGCCCCAAGCGTGCGCGGTGTATGTACGTGTGTGTGCAGCCGCCCCTTGCGTGCGCGGTGGATGTACGTGTGTGTGCAGCCACCCCTTGCGTGCGCGGTGTATTTACGTGTGTGTGCAGCCGCCCCAAGCGTGCGCGGTGTGTGTACGTGTGTGTGCAGTTGCCCCTTGCGTGCGCGGTGTAGGTATACGTATGTGTGCAGCCGCCCCTTGCGTGCGCGGTGTAGGTACGTGTGTGTGCAGCCGCCCCTTGCGTGCGCGGTGTATTTACGTGTGTGTGCAGCCGCCCCAAGCGTGCGCGGTGTGTGTACGTGTGTGTGCAGTTGCCCCTTGCGTGCGCGGTGTGTGTACATGTGTGTGCAGTTGCCCCTTGCGTGCGCGGTGTATGTACATGTGTGTGCAGTTGCCCCTTGCGTGCGCGGTGTATGTACGTGTGTGTGCAGCCGCCCCTTGCGTGCGCGGTGTAGGTACGTGTGTGTGCAGCCGCCCCAAGCGTGCGCGGTGTGTGTACATGTGTGTGCAGTTGCCCCTTGCGTGCGCGGTGTGTGTACGTGTGTGTGCAGCCGGCAATTGCGTGCATGGTGTGTGTACGTGTGTGTGCAGCCGCCCCTTGCGTGCGCGGTGTGTGTACGTGTGTGTGCAGCCGCCCCTTGCGTGCATGGTGTATGTCCATGTGAGTGCCGTTGCCCCTTGCGTGCGCGGTGTATGTACGTGTGTGTGCAGCCGTCCCTTAATTGCGTGCGCGGTGGATGTACATGTGCGGGCAGTTGCCCCTTGCGTGCGCGGTGTATGTACGTGTGTGTGCAGCCGTCCCTTGCGTGCGCGGTGTATGTACGTGTGTGTGCAGCCGCCCCAAGCGTGCGCGGTGTGTGTACATGTGAGTGCAGCTGCCCCAAGCGTGCGCGGTGTGTGTACATGTGTGTGCAGTTGCCCCTTGCGTGCGCGGTGGATGTACGTGTGTGTGCATGCCGGCAATTGCGTGCATGGTGTGTGTACGTGTGTGTGCAGCCGCCCCTTGCGTGCGCGGTGTGTGTACGTGTGTGTGCACTCGCCCCTTGCGTGCGCGGTGTGTGTACAGGTGTGTGCAGCCGCCCCTTGCGTGCATGGTGTATGTACATGTGTGTGCAGCCGCCCCTTGCGTGCGCGGTGGATGTACATGTGTGTGCAGCCGAACCTTGCGTGCATGGTGTGTGTACCTGTGCGTGAAGTCGCTCCTTGCGTGCATGGTGTGTGTACGTGTGTGTGCAGCCACCCCTTTCGTGCGCGGTGTATGTACATGTGAGTGCCGTCGCCCCAAGCGTGCATTTTGTGTGTAAGTGTGTGTGCAGCAGCCCCTTGCGTGCGCGGTGGATGTACGTGTGTGTGCAGCCGCCCCTTGCGTGCGCGGTGTATTTACGTGTGTGTGCAGCCGCCCCAAGCGTGCGCGGTGTGTGTACGTGTGTGTGCAGTTGCCCCTTGCGTGCGCGGTGTGTGTACATGTGTGTGCAGTTGCCCCTTGCGTGCGCGGTGTATGTACATGTGTGTGCAGTTGCCCCTTGCGTGCGCGGCGTATGTACATGTTTTTGCACTCGCCCCTTGCGTGCATGGTGTATGTATGTGTGTGTGCAGCCGCCCCTTGCGTGCGCGGTGGATGTACGTGTGTGTGCAGCCACCCCTTTCGTGCGCGGTGTATGTACATGTGAGTGCCGTCGCCCCAAGCGTGCATTTTGTGTGTAAGTGTGTGTGCAGCAGCCCCTTGCGTGCGCGGTGTATGTACGTGTGTGTGCAGCCGCCCCGTGGTTGCGCGGTGGATGTACATGTGAGTGGAGCCGGTCCTTGCGTGCGCGGTGTATGTACGTGTGTGTGCAGCCGCCCCTTGCGTGCGCGGTGTAGGTACGTATGTGTGCAGCCGCCCCTTGCGTGCGCGGTGTATGTACGTGTGTGTGCAGCCGCTCCAAGCGTGCGCGGTGTGTGTACATGTGAGTGCAGCTGCCCCAAGCGTGCGCGGTGTGTGTACATGTGTGTGCAGTTGCCCCTTGCGTGCGCGGTGGATGTACGTGTGTGTGCATGCCGGCAATTGCGTGCATGGTGTGTGTACGTGTGTGTGCAGCCGCCCCTTGCGTGCGCGGTGTGTGTACATGTGAGTGCCGTCGCCCCAAGCGTGCATTTTGTGTGTAAGTGTGTGTGCAGCCGCCCCTTGCGTGCGCGGTGTAGGTACGTGTGTGTGCAGCCGCCCCAAGCGTGCGCGGTGTATGTACGTGTGTGTGCAGCCGCCCCAAGCGTGCGCGGTGTGTGTACATGTGAGTGCAGCTGCCCCAAGCGTGCGCGGTGTGTGTACATGTGTGTGCAGTTGCCCCTTGCGTGCGCGGTGGATGTACGTGTGTGTGCATGCCGGCAATTGCGTGCATGGTGTGTGTACGTGTGTGTGCAGCCGCCCCTTGCGTGCGCGGTGTGTGTACGTGTGTGTGCACTCGCCCCTTGCGTGCGCGGTGTGTGTACAGGTGTGTGCAGCCGCCCCTTGCGTGCATGGTGTATGTACATGTGTGTGCAGCCGCCCCTTGCGTGCGCGGTGGATGTACATGTGTGTGCAGCCGAACCTTGCGTGCATGGTGTGTGTACCTGTGCGTGAAGTCGCTCCTTGCGTGCATGGTGTGTGTACGTGTGTGTGCAGCCACCCCTTTCGTGCGCGGTGTATGTACATGTGAGTGCCGTCGCCCCAAGCGTGCATTTTGTGTGTAAGTGTGTGTGCAGCAGCCCCTTGCGTGCGCGGTGTATGTACGTGTGTGTGCAGCCGCCCCGTGGTTGCGCGGTGGATGTACATGTGAGTGGAGCCGGTCCTTGCGTGCGCGGTGTATGTACGTGTGTGTGCAGCCGCCCCTTGCGTGCGCGGTGTAGGTACGTATGTGTGCAGCCGCCCCTTGCGTGCGCGGTGTATGTACGTGTGTGTGCAGCCGCCCCAAGCGTGCGCGGTGTGTGTACATGTGAGTGCAGCTGCCCCAAGCGTGCGCGGTGTGTGTACATGTGTGTGCAGTTGCCCCTTGCGTGCGCGGTGGATGTACGTGTGTGTGCATGCCGGCAATTGCGTGCATGGTGTGTGTACGTGTGTGTGCAGCCGCCCCTTGCGTGCGCGGTGTGTGTACATGTGAGTGCCGTCGCCCCAAGCGTGCATTTTGTGTGTAAGTGTGTGTGCAGCCGCCCCTTGCGTGCGCGGTGTAGGTACGTGTGTGTGCAGCCGCCCCAAGCGTGCGCGGTGTGTGTACGTGTGTGTGCAGCCGCCCCAAGCGTGCGCGGTGTGTGTACATGTGAGTGCAGCTGCCCCAAGCGTGCGCGGTGTGTGTACATGTGTGTGCAGTTGCCCCTTGCGTGCGCGGTGGATGTACGGGTGTGTGCATGCCGGCAATTGCGTGCATGGTGTGTGTACGTGTGTGTGCAGCCGCCCCTTGCGTGCGCGGTGTGTGTACGTGTGTGTGCACTCGCCCCTTGCGTGCGCGGTGTATGTACGTGTGTGTGCAGCCGCCCCTTGCGTGCGCGGTGTAGGTACGTGTGTGTGCAGCCGCCCCAAGCGTGCGCGGTGTATGTATGTGTGTGTGCAGCCGCCCCTTGCGTGCGCGGTGGATGTACGTGTGTGTGCAGCCACCCCTTTCGTGCGCGGTGTATGTACATGTGAGTGCCGTCGCCCCAAGCGTGCATTTTGTGTGTAAGTGTGTGTGCAGCAGCCCCTTGCGTGCGCGGTGTATGTACGTGTGTGTGCAGCCGCCCCGTGGTTGCGCGGTGGATGTACATGTGAGTGGAGCCGGTCCTTGCGTGCGCGGTGTATGTACGTGTGTGTGCAGCCGCCCCTTGCGTGCGTGGTGTGTGTACATGTAAGTGCAGCCGCCCCTTGCGTGCGCGGTGTATGTACGTGTGTGTGCAGCCGTCCCTTGCGTGCGCGGTGTGTGTACGTGTGAGTGCAGCTGCCCCAAGCGTGCGCGGTGTGTGTACATGTGTGTGCAGTTGCCCCTTGCGTGCGCGGTGGATGTACGTGTGTGTGCATGCCGGCAATTGCGTGCATGGTGTGTGTACGTGTGTGTGCAGCCGCCCCTTGCGTGCGCGGTGTGTGTACGTGTGTGTGCACTCGCCCCTTGCGTGCGCGGTGGATGTACATGTGTGTGCAGCCGCCCCTTGCGTGCATGGTGTATGTCCATGTGTGGGCAGTTGCCCCTTGCGTGCGCGGCGTATGTACATGTTTTTGCACTCGCCCCTTGCGTGCATGGTGTATGTATGTGTGTGTGCAGCCGCCCCTTGCGTGCGCGGTGGATGTACGTGTGTGTGCAGCCACCCCTTTCGTGCGCGGTGTATGTACATGTGAGTGCCGTCGCCCCAAGCGTGCATTTTGTGTGTAAGTGTGTGTGCAGCAGCCCCTTGCGTGCGCGGTGTATGTACGTGTGTGTGCAGCCGCCCCGTGGTTGCGCGGTGGATGTACATGTGAGTGGAGCCGCCCCAAGCGTGTGTACATGTGTGTGCAGTTGCCCCTTGCGTGCGCGGTGGATGTACGTGTGTGTGCATGCCGGCAATTGCGTGCATGGTGTGTGTACGTTTGTGTGCAGCCGCCCCTTGCGTGCGCGGTGTGTGTACGTGTGTGTGAATCCTTGTCCTTGCGTGCATGGTGTATGTACATGTGGGTGCAGCCGCCCCTTGCGTGCGCGGTGTATGCCAGTGTGTGTGCATGCCGGCCCTTGCGTGCATGGTGTGTGTAAGTGTGTGTGCAGCCGCCCCGAGCGTGTGTACATGTGTGTGCAGTTGCCCCTTGCGTGCGCAGTGGATGTACGTGTGTGTGCATGCCGGCAATTGCATGCATGGTGTGTGTACGTGTGTGTGCAGCCGCCCCTTTCGTGCGCGGTGTGTGTACGTGTGTGTGCACTCGCCCCTTGCGTGCGCGGTGTATGTACGTGTGTGTGCAGCCGCCCCTTGCGTGCGCGGTGTATGCCAGTGTGTGTGCATGCCGGCCCTTGCGTGCATGGTGTGTGTAAGTGTGTGTGCAGCCCCTTGCGTGCATGGTGTATGTACGTGTGTGTGCAGCCGCCCCTTGCGTGCGCGGTGTGTGTACGTATGTGTGCAGCCGCCCCTTGCGTGCGCGGTGTATGTACGTGTGTGTGCAGCCGCCCCTTGCGTGCGCGGTGTAGGTACGTGTGTGTGCAGCCGCCCCAAGCGTGCGCGGTGTGTGTACATGTGAGTGCAGCTGCCCCAAGCGTGCGCGGTGTGTGTACGTGTGTGTGCAGTTGCCCCTTGCGTGCGCGGTGGATGTACGTGTGTGTGCATGCCGGCAATTGCGTGCATGGTGTGTGTACGTGTGTGTGCAGCCGCCCCTTGCGTGCGCGGTGTGTGTACATGTGTGTGCAGCCGCCCCTTGCGTGCGCGGTGTAGGTACGTGTGTGTGCAGCCGCCCCAAGCGTGCGCGGTGTGTGTACATGTGTGTGCAGTTGCCCCTTGCGTGCGCGGTGGATGTACGTGTGTGTGCATGCCGGCAATTGCGTGCATGGTGTGTGTACGTGTGTGTGCAGCAGCCCCTTGCGTGCGCGGTGTGTGTACATGTGAGTGCCGTCGCCCCAAGCGTGCATTTTGTGTGTAAGTGTGTGTGCAGCCGCCCCTTGCGTGCGCGGTGTAGGTACGTGTGTGTGCAGCCGCCCCAAGCGTGCGCGGTGTATGTACATGTGTGTGCACTCGCCCCTTGCGTGCATGGTGCATGTATGTATGTGTGTGTGCAGCCGCCCCTTGCGTGCGCGGTGGATGTACGTGTGTGTGCAGCCACCCCTTTCGTGAGCGGTGTATGTACATGTGAGTGCCGTCGCCCCAAGCGTGCATTTTGTGTGTAAGTGTGTGTGCAGCAGCCCCTTGCGTGGGCGGTGTATGTACGTGTGTGTGCAGCCGCCCCGTGGTTGCGCGGTGGATGTACATGTGAGTGGAGCCGGTCCTTGCGTGCGCGGTGTATGTACGTGTGTGTGCAGCCGCCCCTTGCGTGCGTGGTGTGTGTACATGTAAGTGCAGCCGCCCCTTGCGTGCGCGGTGTATGTACGTGTGTGTGCAGCCGTCCCTTGCGTGCGCGGTGTGTGTACGTGTGTGTGCAGCCGCCCCTCGCGTGCATGGTGAGTGTAAGTGTGTGTGCAGCAGCCCCTTGCGTGCATGGTGTGTACGTGTGTGTGCAGTTGCCCCTTGCGTGCGCGGTGTATGTACGTGTGTGTGCAGCCGGCCCTTGCGTGCGCGGTGTGTGTACATGTGAGTGCAGCCGGCCCTTGCGTGCGCGGTGGATGTACATGTGTGGGCAGTTGCCCCTTGCGTGCGCGGTGTATGTACATGTGTTTGCACTCGCCCCTTGCGTGCGCGGTGGATGTACATGTGTGTGCAGCCGAACCTTGCGTGCATGGTGTGTGTACCTGTGCGTGAAGTCGCTCCTTGCGTGCATGGTGTGTGTACGTGTGTGTGCAGCCGCCCCTTGCGTGCGCGGTGTAGGTACGTGTGTGTGCAGCCGCCCCTTGCGTGCGCGGTGTATGTACGTGTGTGTGCAGCCGGCCCTTGCGTGCATGGTGTGTGTACGTGTGTGTGCAGCCGGCCCTTGCGTGCGCGGTGGATGTACATGTGTGTGCAGTCGCCCCTTGCGTGCGCGGTGTAGGTACGTATGTGTGCAGCCGCCCCTTGCGTGCGCGGTGTATGTACGTGTGTGTGCAGCCGCCCCGTGGTTGCGCGGTGTATGTACATGTGTGTGCAGTTGCCCCTTGCGTGCGCGGTGTATGTACGTGTGTGTGCAGCCGGCCCTTGCGTGCGCGGTGGATGTACATGTGAGTGCAGCCGGCCCTTGCGTGCATGGTGTGTGTACGTGTGTGTGCAGCCGCCCCTTGCGTGCATGGTGTATGTACATGTGAGTGCAGCCGGCCCTTGCGTGCATGGTGTGTGTACGTGTGTGTGCAGCCGCCCCTTGCGTGCGCGGTGTATGTACGTGTGTGCGCACTCGCCCCTTGCGTGCGCGGTGTATGTACGTGTGTGTGCAGTTGCCCCTTGCGTGCGCGGTGGATGTACGTGTGTGTGCAGCCGCCCCTTGCGTGCGCGGTGTGTGTACGTGTATGTGCAGCCGCCCCTTGCGTGCATGTACATGTGTGAAGAAATAAGCAATAGTGAATGAAATAGTAAAAAGAAAATCATTCCAGCATATGTATGTACAAGTTTTTAGTAGTACACTATGACTATCGTCAAATATAACAATTTTCTATATTTTCATACACACACGAACAACACACCCAACACACACACACACTATGTTTGCACCCAAGACACACACCAACACCTAAAAACAAGACACCAACACACAAGACAGCCATGCAACACACACCCAACACACACACGCAACACACACATAACACACCTAAGTATAGTTGTTATAACACACAACACATAGGTACATCCCGCCCCCCACACACAACACCAACACATGACAATTAACAGGCCACAACACACACACTGACACACATGCCCCAACACACACACACACATGCCCCAACACACACACACATGCCCCAACACTGCACACACAACAACACCCAAACACACACCACACACACAAAAGACACCCAACACACATACCGAAAACACGCACACACAACACCTACTAAAAACAAGACACCAACACACAAGACACCCAACACACACCCAACACACACACACACACAATGTTTGCACCGGTCGGCCCACGACACCCACACCCAACACACACATAACACACCTAAGTAACACACAACACACACGTACATCCCCCCCCCCACACACAACACCAACACATGACAATTAACATGCCACAACACACACACATGCCCCAACACACACACACATGCCCCAACACTGCACACACAACAACACCCAAACACATACCACACACACACAGACACCCAACACACATACCGAAAACACGCACACACAACACCTACCAAAAACACCAAACACACAAGACACCCAACACACACCCAACACACACACACACAATGTTTGCACCCACGACACACACACCAACACCTAAAAATAAGACACCAACACACAACACGTACACGTACATCCCCCCCCCCACAACACCAACAATAACATGCAAACACACACACACAACACACCTAAGTCACACACACAACACACACGTACTTTCCCCCCCCCCACCCAACACCAACACACAAGACACTTTGCACACACCCTACACACACCCACACCCTTTATGAACACATGTACACCCAACACACACACGCAACACACACCTAGGTCGATCACACACAACACACACAAAACACACCTAAGTCACACACAACACACGTACACCCCCCACACAAACCCAATACCAACACACAAGACACTTGGCCCCCCCCACCCACCCACACCCCACACCCACACCCACACCACACATCCAACACACACAACACACACACTACACACTTAAGTCACACACAACACACACATAACACACCTAAGTCACACACAACACACACGTCCATCCCCCCCTCACACTCAACACCAATACATGACAATTAACATGCACACAACACACACACGCACACGCCCCAACACACACACACACAACATACATACACAGAGCACACACACACGCCTCAACACACATACCGAACACACACACACAAGACACCCAACACACATACCGAACACACACACACACACCACTATGTTTGCACCCGACATACACACACCCAACACCTACTAAAAACAAGAAACCAACACACAAGACACCCTACACACACACAACACACACACACACACACACATATCCAACACAAACAACACACACACCTAAGTCACACACACAACACACCTACTAAGTCACACACACAACACACATGTACCTCCCCCCCCCACACCCAACATCAACACACAAGACACTTTGCACACACCCTACACGCCCCCGCACCTTCATGAATGCACCCAACACACACCCAACACACACGCCCCAACACACATACCCAACATTCACACAACACACCCAACATATAAGGGTAAATATGGTTTAGGAGTGTAGGGGTTTAGGGTTTAAGGCCTACCATACACCCGTATGTAAAAATGCAACAACAC